>JAPEKO010000019.1:24146314-24156745 GCA_027576075.1 Cathorops hypophthalmus
CCCCCCCCCCCCGAAATACTGACTGCCATTTTTTGTTTTTTAAACCAGCATGATGTTGCTGGGAATATTAAACACAGCAGCTCATTAACATGCAATCAAGCTGAGAATTATTGGCACCTTGAATGAAAATTAGACAAAATTAATATGTGCAGATGTGTATGAGTATAGGACAGCTGTATAATTTTAGTTATAAACATTTTAATAGTGCAGAATCTTCTGTTTCAAAATTATTGGTACTTCTACAATTGATATTTAGTGAAGCCTTCCCCGGAGAGAATACATGCACTGAGCAACTTCAAAAATGTTGAACAAGGTTGCAGTCTCCTGCAGAACATTTGTAATTTATATTCTAATGTTTGCACATGTGGATTGCCCTCTTTAATTCAAACACGTGATTCTTAAAAGGGTTCCAATCAGGATACTGAGATATTGCTATTACACATTAGCGATTTTGTGTTTCTGCAACCATTTCTGTGTGCTGGGTAAAAACCATCTGTCTCTCGTGTTGAAGGTTCTTTGCCCATGGTGCTGAAGGACAAAGTTTATGCAAATGCAACCACATATTTAAAGGCAGTTCTTGGTAATTAAGCATTTAAAATTTATAGTGCGCAGCATTATAATTGTTTTTTTAAATATAATTTGAGGGTGTTAAGTTTGCCACACGTTTTTGAGAGGAAATGCATTAATAAACAAATGTATATAAATTAGTTTTGTTGTGTGAAAGATAACTAGCTGTTTGATATGATTATGTGCTGTTCATTTCATACAGTAGTTTTTGCTCATTCTCTGGAGAAGTGCCAATGATTCTGATGTTGATATCAGGCTCCAGATGCTCTAGGTTTTGTAAAAGCAGTGATCAAAGACTTTTTATACCTATGTATCTTAAAATGACAATGCTAATATGATGGTATATTTGAGAATTTATGAAACAATATTTATAGTGGTATATTGAAGCAGCGTATCACTACTTGACTTTCATTTCTGTTTAGTGCTTAGCAATTGACATCCCACTAATTCAGGCCATTCGATGGAATTGTTTTTTCCTTAAATGTTTATTTCACCTTATTTTTCTTTGGTCAAAAAATTATGCGCCATAATCTGTCATGCAATGAGTGATTTTTCATGTTCTTTTTTTTTTTTAAATTGCCAAGCACAAAAGCTTTCAAGCTAGAAAAAAAAAATCTCTCATATTATTCCACCTTTAGTGAAGCATCATTTTAACCAAAACAGAGTGCATGGCATCATTCTCTTATACATACCTTACGCCCCACTTCATTGTTATGAAGGTTCATGAGAGTCCTGGCGTTTTGCTTTATTTCCCGTGCATCCACAAACATCTTGGAAAAGCTCAGGCCATAGCGGATGTCAGCTGAGCAGCCTCCCCACTTCCAGCCCTCTTCCTGGTTGTAGAATCCTTGTTTCTCTTTATCGCACCCGCAGCCACTCAAGGTTCCCTGGGTGCAGGCGGCTGTGATAGCATGGGCAACCCCAGCAGCAATGATAGCATAGGTGAAAGCTGCTTCTTTACTCCCTGTAAAAAGAGAACATTTACAAAATTAGACTCACTGCCAATAAGATCTGCTTTCTCAGGCCAGATCAAGCCTGTGCACATGCTTGACATAGTTTAACTTTCAACAGCAATATGCACAAGTTTTGCCAAGTGATATTCATTTATCATTCTGTCTTTGTGCTTCTGCCTCATTAGATGAAGTGAGTGATTTGAACAACTATCAGACTTGCTGAAAATAGGCTAATATGGAGATAATACAGAACTTGAGATTATGCAAGTTAGCAGTGGTAAGAAAATGAATGGCAGGCGATCTAGGCAATTCAGGGCTTTATTTGACATGGAATAATTGTCCTTCAGTTGTCAAGGGAAAGGAAACATTAAGACAAATAACTGTATGATTGCGCTGTGATGACCATTCCAGCGAAGGAAGGAATAGCCTGCCTCTTTCACAAGCATAGTGAACAAGGGTTTATTTAAGAGACAATAGAGTGGTAGAGATCGGGGGCACGCAGTACGTTTGGACTCTTTCCCAGCTTCCGTCAGAAAGAGGGATCCACCCAGCGGAGGTGAGTCCCCCAGGCATGCAGAATCTCTTCTGGCAAGAAGACTCAGATAATTGATTGCCACTGCTAAGCAGGGCACTTCCAGGTTAAGAGTATTATTCACTTATGTAGCCACAGAAATGTAACAAAGACCTTTGAAAAGACACAATTCAAAGCACTATTAGGTATGTGTTGCAATGCACCATGACTAGTTGTTTTGACTTAAACTCCTAAAGATTTGTCTTAAACCTTTCATTTATTTCCTTAAGACAGGCTAACAATAAGTCTAACAGGAAGACTGACTTGTGACCTATGAGCCAGCCTCTACTCATCATGGTGAATTCCAACAGTCTCTTTCAGGGTTGTGTTCATTAGAATCGATGGAAGTTTGCAGTGACACACTTTGTGTGTGAGTGAGATGTATAAAAGTAAACTGTATCAGAGTTTTAGATTGTTTATGATCTTAAGACTGATTTTTAAACCGTTCCTACTCCACACTAGAAACAGAAGAAATCCAGACACAGTTTCAGTTGAAACATGATTATACACAAGAACAAGATTCTTAGGAAACTCTTAAGCAAAGAGCAAGCTGTCATGCTTTTAAGATCTATTGATCAGTACTGAGTTACCTGAGCTCTCCTGGAAACGTACAAATCATCATTTGGATTAATGAATCATTAACTGTTGACTCTTCTAGAAATCATTTACACACCTTGAACTAAGAAATCTATGTCCTTTAAGTTGGCTGAGTGTTTAAACTTGTCTCCCATTTCAAATTCTGTACAAAACATTACTAGTGAAGCATTTCTCATTGATATGGCTTTATGAAGTCATTTTCATAGTCACTGGTGACCAATAAATGTCCATTCAAGCTGTCAGCTGATTAGTGCATCTTGCAAGTTATGAACGAGTGCAGAATATTCTCAGAGCTTTCTCAGGGCCTCCAGACTAACACGAACACTGGTATGTGTTGACCTGCAGTTGATAAACATCTTGGAGCAGTGCCCAAGCAATTTACGAAAGGCTTGTTTGGGGCATCAATTATCTGGAGATTTTTATGAGTTCCTTGGGCTTGATGCCAAGACAGAAGAGACACGTTCAATGGAAAGGTTAGCGCATACAGAAGATTTCACAAAAGCAAAGTTCTAAAAACCACTTGTCCATAGGCCAGGATGAAATAGTCTTTTTATTAAGTATATTACTTGGGCTATGTTTACTTAAAATCAAGATAATCTGCACACAAACTCAACTGATAAGCAAGCCATAAAACATGTGTGTTATGACATGGGTTTCGTTACATTACAGAAGTCTGAATCAGTGGCTTGGTATGATCTTGTGAGAGATGTCTCTTGCCAAAACTGTAAATGCAAGAGGTTAATTTCTAAACCTCACACAATGTACTTGTCTGGGCTTGAGACAATGCTGGTGGGGGGAAACTATTTTTCAAACATGCCGGAGGGTGCTTAAGTGTGAGAAAGGGGGATGGTGAGGGTTCCACTTGAAAAACACAAGATAAAACAAATATAAATTATGCAGTTATGTGTTCCAGAACTCCGCTCTATTCCCATCGGTATGTTTGGTAACTGGATCACACTGGAAATGTAATCATCCAAGCTTTAAAAAGTAATGCTGTGGCACACTCCTGAAGGAAGAATCCTCCATTTTGATGCCAAGCCCAGAGCATATGGTACCAGGCCCTGAACATGAGCAAGCATTACTTCACCTCCTTCTGAACTGCCTTATGAGGATTAACCACCACTCTTCATCTCTCAGCGCTTGGCTACTGTGAATGCTGCTGCAGGTCTGGCCTCTGAAACCAGTACTGTTAGACCATTTTCCCACTCTATTTTGTCCTGACTATAGAAATGCTAGACAGTATAGGTGTGGGCAAACACCACAGCTGGGAATTACAACTGCTATCAAATTAATGTTTGGCCACTCTGTATCATTGTCATTCAAATGGTGCTCAGATAAAGCCGGTCCGTGCCTCCTGTATCAAACAATATAATCAGCAACCAAAAAGAAAGATCCTGTCAGCCATGAAAGTGTGCTGCTCAAGAATGAGAAGGATTGGGGGAAATTTTTGGGTAATGCATGAGCTTGCAGCAAACCTGCCCTTTTTCTCTTTACTTTTTCTCAAGTCACTCATCTTTGATGCCGAGGGATAAAACACAGCTTCACCTTCAGCGATGGATACAAGTCTCTACAGATCTTTGCAGAGTCTCAACAACACAATTTCAATACTGCTTCAATCCAACTGAACGCAAGAGGAGAGGAAATCGGAGAAATTACGTTAAATATGATCCCTGGATTTATTTCCAGGGTAGGTCAGTCATTTGAGCATCAAGATCCCTACAGCCATCTTTTACAGACAAACGTCCCAATAATCCTGGCTCCTTTTTCCCACCAGCCAAAAAGGCTATGAAACTAAAGCAAAGTCCTTCACATAACAATTCATCAAGTGTCAGAGGTTCAATAGCACTAAAGAAGCCCTAAATAGGCTTGGGTTTTAGGCTGGAAAATAGATAGTATTACCCCAAGGAAAAAACTCTCTCTTAGCTAGTTTTGTTTTGTTTATCTATGGTGACATATGGTTACATTTCCCTAAAATACTGTACTATTTAGTCCCTTCATTCACACTCTGTAACTTATACCCGTGGAAAAGTGAAAAGCCCGACTAGCAAATCATTAAAATCTACAGATAAGACAGGATGACTAGAAAAAGGCTTCTTTTGAGAAACGGGGTTGTTAGAGAGGCCGTAAATTCAGCCACGTTGATACTTGCTGTGTGAAAGGAACGGAGGCATGTTTGACATGACATTACAGGAGGGCACTAAGTACAAAATGCTGCAAGCAAATCAGCAGCTATACATCTACTGACAAACCACTTCCAGTTATAACAGAGTTATTTGCCAACTCATAGCTTGTGTTTTAGTGTGCAGTTCCATTATCAGCTAAATCGAAAGAACTAAATGATTTTTTGTGCCGTTTTCCTTTTCAACGTTTTGAGTTCAGAACTACTGAAAAGGTTCTCCAGAGGTATAATACATTCCGCAATCAATTTATCTATAGAGGTGAATAATAGCAGTGCAGAATTAGAAACTGGTGCAGAGTTACAATGAGGTTATTAATAGGCCTGTATCTTGCCCAAGATCACAGAAACTCAGGTTGATGTGTCATTATATGGTATATTTCATGAACATGTGCAATTCATGCATATGCACAAACAGCTACTCCGAGTTCATTATCTCATCTCAGGTTGTTACTGATACAAATGAACTGGCCACAAAATACAAATCAATCATTCATTCAAGGTAGTAACCAGGATTGGAATCAGGATTCATTTGCAGATTTGATTAATGAACATAACTTTGAATTGTTCCAGATTTTCACAGCTTTCCGATCATAAACTTGAATGAAAATTGCATTAAGCAGTAAAACAGAATTAAGTTAATTTCTAGGCTATAGCTTGGAAATAGGTTATATTTCCTCTAATTCTACGGATACAGTAAATGGTTGTGTAACATACCCACTTTCAACTCTTTTCCAAAGACGGTCCTCTCTCCGAGGGCAGAGCAGTTCCAGCGGCTGTGGCGGAACTGGAACTGACACTCGTTGATGCCCATCTGCGCTCCTTCTCCGATCACGATGATCGCGTCCGGGCGGCTCTGGCAGATCGTCCGCTGACGGGGAGCAAGACCTGGGATTTTATTACAGATGATGCTCGCTCCAAGTGCCACCACGGATGAGAAGCCGCTGTGGAGGTAAAAATATATAAATTAATACAATAAGTTAAAAAATTATATATACACTTTTTTTTATTTAAAAAAAAAAAGGCGCACGTCATGTCTCATTAAACACAAAGTGAAGACGATGTTCTGCGTCATTTTCCGTATTTGTCTAGTTTTGCCTCATTTTTGGTTGCTCTTGGTGCAAAGTGCAAGCCAAATGGCACTTTTTTTTTTTGCGTAATTTCCCTTCAGTGTGGAGTTCCTTCACTCATACCACCATCACTGATTGAACTAATGCAGCATGGGCGTAACAAATTCAGGCTACTTGTTTATCATCAGTGTATCATATAAATAGCTCACTAGGAGATGTAGTGTACAACACTGTAATAAACATTAAAACATTACTGCGCATAAGCCATAATCCTTGCAATTTCATCAACAAGGAGACTGAGAAAAAAAAAACACCATCCATCAAAATCAAGCCGAAACCATATATCTGTCATTAATATAGCTTTACTGTAATAGTATAATAGTGTGTTTTTACTTAATGGACCGGCTTAACAAGGCAAAATCAAATGATAGCAAAGCAGGTAAAGTGGAACTTTTCTTAAACTCACCCGATTTTCAGATAAATAATCCCCAGACAGAGGAAAATGTGAAAAATCCAGCGGCGCGTTTTCCTGCTCATGGTGCCGTTTGGTTTAGTTCGGCAGGGAGTGAGAGTCCGGTGTGTGCGTGTGTGTGTGTAAGGTCCCTGCTTTAGCGGGGATGCAGCGCTCCGCCGCGCACCTGAGCTGAGATCCTTCTAAGCTTCAAAAACTCCTTCAGCACAGTAAGCTGAAATAATTACGCTAAATAATTTCTCATTGCTGCCCTTGTTCTCTCTGCAGGTCCTCCGATCTTGTACGGAATGTAAGGGCGGTATTTACACGGAGCTCATCTCCAGAGGAATTGCTTTATCCGCTGCGCTCCGGTACGCAAAAAGCCGCGAGGCTGAAACGCTGGAGTTTACTCTCAGCTGCCTCTGAATGTGGAGACTCTGGTCCCAAGTCTGCTTCCGCGTTACCTGGCGCTATTTTTGGGACGAAGTCTAATTTAGCAGTCATTTAAAACCGTCGATCAGACGAGGGCAGAAATGCGTGAACAGGTTTAACATTTCTTTTCCAGTGTGCGGTGTTTGTCTAGTCTGATGGAGGTTAATCCGCGCGGTAGCTCGAGCTTCTTTAACAGAGCTTTTTATCTCTTTTGCCTGCACCCGTTTGCTCCTCCCATGAGAGAGGTTTTTGATTCTCTCCACGGTGCCCCTCTGCTCCCCCCGACCTACTCATCATCTTATTAAATATGCTTATTTAGCTTACAAGAGGTTATGTAGGACCCTTAGTGAAAAATATTCAATTTAAAAAATGCTACAAAAGCAGTTTTAAATGAACTTATTGGGCTGACAAACCCTTTCACTACAATAAATGCAATTTTAACGTATGCAAAAATTTATTGCACTAAAACTTGAAATACACATTCACTCAGCATTTGTTTGTCTCTTTACTTTTGATCATTATGCACATCAGTTTGAGTTGAAAAATATCTAGGGATTTCTTGGAAACATGAGTTTTTGGATTTTTTTTTTTAAACAACTCAAACTATGCACCTAGTCACAAATATTTATCTAGGTATTATTACCTTTGTCTATACTTCCTACTGCATCAGCCATGAAGAATGTAAACACTAAGAATTTCATTGTACAAAGAACTTTGTGAACATAACAGTAAGGGTCCTATATCTTGTCAAATGCATTTAATACAAGTTACTGACGCCATCAAAAGAGCACTGGATATTAAAAGGACCTTTCTCCACCAAAGCAACTTTCACACTATCAGTCAGTCAGTCAGGACGATTTAAAAGTGTTGAAATCCTAGATATTTATCTCCAACCCACATTAGCTTGGACATTTTTAAACTTCAGTCTAGATAAAATTAGTTGATATCGATAAAACTGGTGAATGCTCCAGTCTTTAAGCGTTAACGTACAAACTACACAATATTTGTATCTCAGGTAGGCGGAAAGCCAGGTAATCGGGTAGTCCAATGGATCTCGTGCATGACATCCCATAATGGCTGTAATATTTTACAAAGCTGTTAATGATATACTGGACATGGTGCCTGGTTTACAAGCTTATCTAAAGACAAGTGTAGCAATTAAATTAAACTGGACATTCGGACATTGCTTTGTATAATCATAGACCTGGAGGTTTCGATCTAAGAGTTTAGTCTTTATACAACATGCTGGCGTTTACGTGTGGGTTAAAATAATTATTGAAGTGCGCCATCTCCCGGTTAAAAGCTGGAATCGCAACCATTGAGTAAATCAGAATTAATCATGTACTACCATGTTTTGCATATATTATACTAACTGAAAGAGAAGACTGATGAATTACTGAACACTAATACTGCACAGATATTTTTAAATATATAAATCAACTTACACATTCATAGTCACATTTGCTGAGCAACAGTGCTGACTATATTCCTGTCTGTGCAGATCATCGTTGCTATTATTGCATGATTTATCTCACACACACACGGCCAGGAGACATTATGAATGACAGTTGTTTATTAATTAAAAAACAAGGACTTATTTACATAAGACAACGGTATTATTCATTAACAAGTCATTGTTATGGACTTCACATTAAACAATTTTGAGAGGTAACCTGGCTGAATCTCTGCCCCTCAGGGAAGGCAATAGATTGTATAGTTATCTTCCAGACAGGATAACATCACTATCCCACAACTATACAATCTACTACCTCACACTGTGAAAGCACAATCTTCAACATCCAAGTCCAACAATGAATTAGGCCAGTGTCACCAATATCTTATGACACTGCATTCCCTACACCCTCTCCCACTACTTAGCGTGACAACACAAGATGATGCAGCCGATTCCTTGACACCCTGAGAAAGACAGTAGGCTGTATAGTTATCTCCCAGTGTGGGTGTGACCCTAAAACTACACAACCTACTACCTCATCCCACAGTGCAAACACCTTTGTCTGTGTAGATTTAACAGATTCTATGATGGTTGTGCTGGATAAGCGTCGACACCTCATCTTGTATCCTGCACCTTGACAACTTTTCCATAAGCGTGTACATTTAAAAAAGTGCCTGGAAAAGATGGGGAGGGAAAACAGTGAACAGTTGTGCAATTTAATAGATACCGCTATAAGCTCTAGAGTAGTTATCTGGGCTGTAGAAGTCAATTAAATCTTGACAGCAACAGGAAATCTTTACATTCTCTGGAGAGAAAATAAGGTAAAACTAGGAAGACACCCCAATATTTCATCCAAAGGATTGGAGAATGCTTGCATGCTAATCTAACCCAATACCCTGAGTGATACAGCAAAATGGAAAGATTCCCTCTCAACAAAAGGAAGCCAGTTTGTCATTACAGGATTGACTTGGCTGTTATCTATCCCTTTAATTCAAAATGTTCATGTTAGTGGCCCTTTTCTTTCCATTAATCAGAATTTCCCTTGTTTTTCATGTATTCATTTAATAGGCAGCCTGTATTTATATCATTATATAAATTAAAAACTTCCCCCTTTTATTTCATACTTGTGTTTGAGTTAATAAGCAGCTATAGACAAAAAGGTATAGTATTTATTAAAACAAAAACTGAATCATATGAAATACAAGATACCTGCTACCAGTAGAAATGAGGGAAATATGCATTATGCCAAGTTATGCTTGGTAAATACATACCAGAATCAATTAAAGACAACAGGGTATATAATCAATATACAACACAATGTTCGGCACAAGGATAAAACCTTAAGTATTTCTGTAAAAAAAAATAAATATATCTTTTTTAAAATCACTAAAGGCACTATCTTTAGTAACCCACTCAATGACATCACTTGGCACTCAGCAAAGTCAGTTGGCAAGCTAAGATGTGTCCAACTTTTGGCCATTCCTGAATCTCCTCTGTTCTTGTAGGGTATTCATTTTTAAAAGGCCAATGAAAGGCCACTGATCCGAAGTCTTTCTGTAAAAGACTGCCAAAAAGTGACATGCTGATGCAGCCAATGTCTCAGAGTGCGTCAGAGGAGTTGTTCACTGGCCCTTTTCTTCCTTTATAAAAAACGATGCATTGTTTAAATTTTTTCTAAATCTATACAAAACCACTAGTGATGTGTAATCAATTTCCTTTCCACATTACACATATTGCAATGCAGCAAGTAAATACATTTAAATAATAGATTTTTTTTAAATCAATCAAGACAGTGAAAACAGCTTACATCATTCAAAGCAATGCATGCTGCATCTCAAAAGATTCCACTGGACCAAAACATGGTTGCTGCTCTTTCCCAGAACTTTAAGATTTTTTTTTTTTAAACACAGTTCTTTTTGACCAATTTCCTGCTATAAGCCATCATTAACTATTATGCAAAGGTAAAACATAGAATGTGATATAAAACACGTAAATTGTAGAAGTGTTATTAGGACGAGGTTTACAATCTATGTCTTTGACACCAGAATAGGGCAAAGGGGGGCATTAGGCCCCATACTTTCAGTTTTTTTTCACCATTTTTCAAGACATGGGACAGAAGGTATCTATAAACATAGTAAAAATAAACAGAAACATTGACTGC
>JAPEKO010000019.1:25227360-25238729 GCA_027576075.1 Cathorops hypophthalmus
GTTGCAGTTATTGCTGCACAAGGAGGTCACACCAGATACTGAAAGCAAAGGTTCACATACTTTTGCCACTCACAGATGTGTAATATTTTTATCATTTTCCACAATAAATAAATGACCAAGTATAATATTTCTGTTTCATTTCTTTAACTGGGTTGTCTTCATCTACGTTTAGGACTTGTGTGAAAATCTGATATTTTTGGTCATATTTATGCAGAAATATAGAAAATTCTAAAAGGTTCACAAACTTTCAAGTAGCACTGTCGCATTGCTTGCCACATGTTCACTTGCTCAATAGTGTTTTGCAATACAAAAATTTGTTCTTTTGTTTCGCTTGTTTCTTTTTCAACCTCTTGCCCACTCTGTTTCGCACTCAGTTGATGATTATCCTGCCAAGTATTTCACCTAAAACAGAGAGGAGTGTTATTCGTTTAGAGTTCTTGCATTCCTTGAGATTTCCTTTCTTCACTAATTTGATGATCAGTCTCTGCTTCCACTTGGTTGGAATCTTCTCATTAATATTCCTTCATTAATTGGTGGATATTCTTTGCAGAGAATTCTGTGCCTGCTTTCAACAACTCTGCTGTAATGGAGTCAATCCCTGGTGATTTTCCATTTTTCAATCTTATCACTGCTTTTACTTCTCCTATTGTTGGTTTGTTAGTTACAATCTCTCCAAACATGTTAGCAAATTTAAAATCATTCTCCTTGTCAATAGTTATTGGACTTGCTGGCTCCTCTCTATTAAGAATTTCCTTGAAATGCTCAGTCCATCTTGCCTGTACTTCTTCCTTGCTGTTTAGAAGGTTCCCATCCTTATCCAGAGCAGCAACACTCCTCCTTGGTCTCTCATTTCATACAGTACTTGTTAGTCTATACAGTGTTCTCATATATTGGTTCCTTGCAACTTCCTCCACCTCATTCACGGGGTCATCCATCCATTTCCTTTTCTCCAACCTGATGCTTATCTTCACTTCTCTCCTTGTTGGCATACTTCTTTCTAAGCTGTCTCTTTACCCTTTCTGAGCGAGTTCCTAATATCTTTTTGTTGATCTCCTCCCTCTCTTCTATCAGCCTCCAGGATAGGTCACTGATCCCTGGTTTCTTCTTTTTCCAGGGTCTGCCGAGCACCATCTCCACTGC
Source organism: Cathorops hypophthalmus (assembly GCA_027576075.1). Lineage (NCBI taxonomy): Eukaryota > Metazoa > Chordata > Actinopteri > Siluriformes > Ariidae > Cathorops > Cathorops hypophthalmus. The sequence goes on from JAPEKO010000019.1 coordinate 25,228,501, forward strand.
CTCTGTATATGCCATTTCCGACACATTAAAGTCTAGCTCTATCTCTTCTCCTCCAGCTTGTTCCATTCCTTCATCTTCCACTGCCTGGTACTTGTTCTTCAGGGCGATGATAAAAGCCTTTCTGGTGTATTCATCTTTCAGCTTCACAGTATCATACCTTACTCTCATGCTGTCTTTTTCTCCTTCAGCTGGTTTCTTAACCTTAGTTTGTCTTTCATACACGAGGTAATGAGTACTTCCAATATCAGCCAACCTAAATACTTGGGTGTCTTTAACCGACGTTCTGAATCTTCTGCTAATGAGCATATGATCTATCTGTTTTTTGGTTGTCCCTTCTGGTGATATCCATATCACCTTGTGTATCATTTTGTTTGGGAATAGTGTTCCAGTTTTCACTAATTCATTTATGTCACTCATTTGACGCAGACTTTTGCCATCATCATTCTGCCATCCCAAGCCATGTTTGCCCATCACTCTTTCATAGTTCTGGTTGTCATCATCAACCTTCGCATTCATTTCTCCAGTGAGTATCAGCATGACGTGTGTTGCCTCTATCCAGCACATCCTGCAGTCTTATGTAGAACTCATCCTTCACTTGTTCATCTACATCTTCCGTGGGTGCATAAATGTGCACTTTGGTCAGTTTAATATGCTTGGAATAAAATCTCACTTGAATTATCCTTCCATTGATTGGGCTCTAATCCATCAGGGCTCTTGCTGCACTCTTTGACATCGGTATACCTAACCCTTCGCTATGAATGTTGCCTTCTCTTCCTGAGTAGATTATGGACTCACCCCCCGGGAGCTGTAGTTTCCCTTGTCCAGTCCATTGAGTCTCACTGATGCCTATTACATCTATGTATCTCTTAACCATGACTCTTGCTGTTTGTGCAATTTTGCCGCTCTGGTACAATGTCCCCACATTCCAATTTCCAATCTTGGTTATGTTCTCCGGGTGGAGAAGTGGCCTATTTGGCCTGAGGGTGCCAAAATCCCGCTGGCTTTGGCCCCCCTGCATCACAGGCTCTCCATTGTTAGGATGAGTGGCCACTGTGTCCCTACGATTCAGTGGGCTCCCTCTGCTTCTGATCCCTACCCTTCAACTGGTTCGGCATGGGTGTCCCTGCCAGGAGCCTTAAGATTCTGGCCGATGTACCACTTATTTTTTTATTTTTTAAATTTAAACATATTTGGGGTCAGAGTTTGCCCCAAGAGCATTACAACTCATCTAAGGGGGCTTACTCTGAATAACATTTTACATTGATATATAGAGCAAACAAAAACGAAAAGACAACAGACACAAAAAAAAGGGGGGGATGTAAGCAAACAGTTGGCCTAACTATTCCTGTGTGTGGAATCGTTTAGATTCCTCAATAAAAGTTTGGACATATAAAAATAACTTTATCAAAAGATAAATTGGAACCAAATAAGAAAGAGGATACTTTAACTGAGTCCAACATAGTAGACCAACTACTTGCAAATAAATGAACAGCTGAGGAGAGCAGCTTGTTCCTATGGGCAGCAAAAAATGGACAATAAAGAAAAAAAAAATGCTTTATCGTTTCAGAATGAAAACCACATAAGCAAACAGACGATATTTTACATCAATACGAAAAAGATAATAAAGCGAGCATGCATTTAACCTCAATCAAGTATGTAAAATTGACAAATATCTATTAAGGCTATAATCATAAAGAGCATTTGGTGAACTATTAGATAAATTAGACAACAAAGCTTTTTTAAACAAACTTAGAGATAAGACTGTGAATTTCAAGACTAAGATTATTCCATAGGCTAGTGGTGGAAGGGAAAAAATATTTTTTTAAAGCGTTCTGTAAGACACAAAATTAAATAAAAATTGCCAACATTTCTTAAGGAATAATGAGTCATATTTAAAATTTGCCTAGATAATAAACCAGTAAGATAAGTAGGAGTAAGATTATTCACAATCTTATAAAACATGGTTAATTTGTGAATATTCCTCCAAGTCATGTCCTTCCATCCAACTTCATGCACCAGCCCTTGCTTGCTGGTTCCTCTAATGGCTCCAGTTACTATTTTTGCAGCTTCGCATTGGACATGTTCAAGATCATCACTCTCGCATTGCATGCAACTATCCCATACAACATCAGCATATTCCATTATTGGTCTAATCATTGATTTATAGCATCGATCCAGAATTGTTTGATCAATCTTAAATTTGATGCTCTTAAGCATGTTAACTCTTTTACATGCTTTCTCATACACATTAAGAATGTGCGGCTGCCAGGAGAAGTTGCTAGTTAATGTAACACCCAGATGAGTGTGCTGTAAGACTTAATTAATTCTGTCATCGTTGAAAAAAAAAAGATCAGGGTGAAGCACTTTTAGCCGTTTGACTGAAAACATCATACATTTGGTTTTAGTAGGGTTGATGGAAACAAGCCAATGACTTGCCTAATCTCTAATTTGCGCAAGATCACAATTCAATTTAACTGCACTATCATCAGAATCATCTATTATATTAAACAAGGAGGTGTCATCAGCATAAAGCAGACAATCAGACTGAAGATTTTCTGAAATATCTTTGATATAAATCAAAAATAGTAGTGGGCCAAGTACCAAACCCTGAGGCACACCGGCATTTATGCTTGCCCAATCAGATGACTGGCCATCTATAACCATGCGTTGCTTATGGCCACAAAGATGACTCTTAATCCAACTTAACAAAGGATCCTTAACCCCAATTGACTAATTTATATAGTAGGCCTTTGTGCCATACCTTGTCAAAGGCCTTACTAATGTTAAAAAAAAAAAACATCCTCACTTCTATACCACTCTCAAGGGCATTGTAAATTTGATGTAAAAGGTATATCAACTGATTTACAGTGGAGTCCCCTGGTCAAAATCCAGCCTGTAGGGGATTCAAAAATCTAATATCTAATAAAAAATGATAAAGTCAGATAAAACCAATTTTTTCAGCTATCTTAGAAAGTGAATTTAATAAAGATACTGGCCAGTAATTAGACTTCAATTGATGATCATCTTTCCTAAATATGAGAATTATGTTGGCTAATTTCCAGATATCTGGAAAAAACCCTGTCCTAAAAGAAAAATTCACGAGTTTTGCAAACACACTAGAAATTCCATCTGCACAAATCTTAATTTTATTACACCATCAAAACTGCATGCTTTGCTTATATCAACACTTTTTAACAAATCACGAATTTCTCTCTCTGAAGTGTTGACAGTGGAGAGTATTTTAGATTCTTGAAAATATTCCATCATCGGTGGGAGAACTGCCGCACCATCATCTATGCTACTCTGACTGACAAAATACTCATTAAACATGCCCGCCTTTTCTTTTGCATCACTAATTATATTAGAGCCCTCTATGAGAACAGGGATAGAACCTTGAATTTTCTGACCATAGGCTCCAGCTTGCCTGCGACCCTGTAGAACAGGATAAAGCGGCTAGAGATAATGAGATGAGATGAGACATACTTCTATAGTTATCCCCCCCAGTGTATTTACATTCTGAAAACCTCAGCTTTCAGACAGTAATTTGACCATTGCTGCCAGCTGTGGTCATGAATGCACAGTTGACACAGATTTGTAATACACCAACCCATTTTTTGGAAAGGCAATAATGCTAATAAATTATGACAGAATTATCAGCTAATCCACATACATGTTTGAAGATTGGGAAGAATGAATCTTCTCATGATTTGATACACCTAAAACACTCACTACATGTAAAATATTCCAATATCACAGTTCAGATGGATGCCTAATTCATCAATGAGCTACTTAAGTTGCTATAAAAAGAAATTAACCTTAAGATTTGTTCCAATTGGACAAATCTCCAACCATTATCTGCACAGGATATCTGCTTATCCTGTGCAGGGTCGCAGGCAAACTGGAACCTATCCCAGCTGACTACGGGCGAGAGACGGGGTACACCATGGACAAGCTGCCAGGTCATCACAGGGCTGACACAGACACCCATTTACACCTACAGTTAAGCCACCAATTAGCCTAACCTGCATGTCTTTGGACTGTGGGGGAAACTGGAACATCCAGAGAAAACCCACGCAAACACCGGGAGAACATGCAAACTCCACACAGAAAGGCTCCCATCAGCCACTGGGTTTGAACCCAGAACCTTCTTGCTATAAGGCAACAATGCTAACTGCTACATTACTATGCCACTGTGGACAAATCTTATTTAGACAAAGATGAATAAATAGTAGCAGTCATTTTGCCTACTTCTGAACCTCCACAATTCAAACAACCTCCTCGCACTGCTGTCTAATACAGCCTAAGCAGAGCAAGCCTCTGTTATATTGTATTAGTCTGTTTGACACAGATTCACAACTGATTTTGCTCAGAAGAAAACAATATTCAACTACTCTAGATTTGTGAAGAAAGCTTGAGAATTTTTGTTTAACAGGATGTGGTAAAGAGAGTGAAAGACTTACAAAAAAGTGTGATAAAAGGAACCAAACATTAGCTTACTCATTAACAATTATGCTACCAGTCTCAGTAGAAATGACTGCTTATCAATTTTTGTTCCATTTCAGCTTAAGGAGAAAAGGAAATGATAAATATTATATAGAAATTATATATTGCTCAAATATACTAAAATGTTACCCAACAGTTATTTTTCTATGACCTAGTGGATTCTGATGTCATGAACATTTAAAAGGTTGCATTTTCCTGAAAAGATTAAAACTGCAGCTTTTTTTTTTTTTTTTGCTTGAATGCACAAATGTAAACAATGATGAATTGTTTTGCTTCAGTGCAATTTATTGATCCAAAAATAAACAAATTAATATGGTACAAACAACTTCAAAACTGAAAACATTTAAGAGTTGAATGTTGGTGATTGTTAATGAACATCTTCAGCAGAATTGAATATTAAATACAAGGATCCATAAAAAATAGTGTTCTGAAATTTTTGCTATTCTGAAGATAAATTAAGAGCAGTTACATTTTTTTCTGTGCATCGATAATTCTACCAATCTTGTTTCGAGAATGTTACCTTATATTAATTCCTAATATTAAGTGACATTCTTCTTGTACAGCTTTAAACTGGCTTTTACTGTTGAAAATTATTTTGTTCAAGGCTTAGCCCAGGCACAGCACTTGCATGCGTCATCAAACACTGTTCCATCTCCACACCGATTTACAAATGTTTTACCTCCAGCACAGCTATAGAATTTAGTTGGGTCTTCAGGGTGAGCATAGAGGCCATCAGGCTTTCCAGCACAGAATCCACTTCCAGGCTCATGTGTGGTAGTTGTGGTAGTTGTGGTAGGTTTTGGGGTGGTTGATTGACCTGGTTTGGGGGTAGTAGTAGAAGGCCATGGAGGCAGAACTAGAATGGAAAAAGAAATATATATCACATGATTAACATTTGGTTTTGAGATCATCAGTTAAGTAGCAGGAGTAACAGGTACCCATGGCTACATACCAATATTCAGGAGTTTGCGTAGGTGACCCATAAGAGGATGCTCCCCTTGCCCACAGAACTCCCCAGCAAAGTCATCCAGATCTAGAGCCCAAACAAAAGCCCCCCCAAACTTGTTGTCTTGTAGATATCTTACCTATGAGGAAAGGAGTGGTAAGAGTAAGAATGTTATATTAAATGCCTTTCTGCCAAAATTTCATTTGCTACTCTAAAATACCTTGATTTCATAGCTTTCTCTGGTGTCGAATCCAACCCATTCACCACCCTTTGTAGCATATGGTACTCTCTGATCCTCAATCCACTCAAGTTTAGTTCCCTGAAGGAATCCACAGATCTGGGGAAAGTTGTACATTGTATTAACTAGCAGCTTGGTAAAAATTAAAGTTCAAATAATTTCATGTTAAACTTTTTTACAATACCTCATAGTAGGACCAGAAGCCAGCCTCCCGGGTATAAGGTCCAGCAGAAGCTGGTCCACTGGCTGGAGCACCAACTCCAGTAGCTGAAGAACTGAGGCGGAAGGTACGACCATATGTGGCAAATCCCATCCTCAATTTCTCCACAGGGGTACCATTGTCCCTCCAGTATCTCATTGCATAATCCTTAACAATAAACAGTTTCTACATCACTGTTGTTCAGTTTTACAATACTGAGTGAATGTGAGGTTTAAACCTTAAAGCTTCATTACCTTGAGGTAAATGCTTCATATAATACAATTTGCGCACACACACACACACACACACACACACACACACACACACACACACACAATTAGTCAAAATTATGTTAACATTAATGGATTATTTTTCTCCTGCAGATAGAGGTCACCCATGATATACATTTCCCCATGAAATGTGTCCAGGCTTTAAATGGTACTGTTGCTTGCTGATTTTTGTGTTGAACATGATGGCAAACAGGTTGAGACAGTCCTGTAAATCATCTTGCACATATGCTGTATGCTTTGAGAAGAAATGTTTCTACCATTTAAGCGTTAACAATTTTGACTAACCCTCACACACACACACACACACACACACACACACACACACACACACACACACACACACACACACATATATGGCAAGACTAATTTATCAGAGCATTCTTACAGTGTTGAAATACACAAGATCTCCAAAGTCTTCAGATCCTTGATACAGGGGGCTGTTGTGTCCTGTGAAGCTCTCCCAAGTTCCATGGAAGTCATAGGTCATCACATTGATGAAATCAAGGTAGCTAAAGATTGTCAAATATTGATTATGAAATTCACACAATTCCCCCCTCACTGATTTACTTGCTTTATTTTAATTCTTACCTACCAATTAGATATCTTTTTGCCAGTGTATTTCAGTCAGAAAGACTAAAACTTACTTTGCAATCTTTGCTATTTCATATCCGGCATCAATTGTCCCTTTGCCAGCAGATACTGCAGCAGTAAGCATGAGTTTAGGTCGTCCAGTGGCTTTACCTTCTGCCTCATAAGCTTCCACCAGTTCCTTATAAAATTACACCAGAATGAGTAGTTATATCAGGATCAGAGCTCTTCTCCCCCCCCCATCTAGTTGGATCAGGTAGTTAACAGCTTATACGATTCTGAATTACATGGACAAGCCTACCTTGCACAATAAAGTAAATCTCTGTTTGTCCTCAGGAGGGCTACCTCTGGCACCTGGGTATTCCCAGTCCAAGTCCAGACCATCAAATCCATGATTCCTTAGGAAGGAGATGGATGACTGGATGAATTTTTGTCGGTTGGCAGGTGAGGAGACCATAATGGAAAACCTGAGAAAATGGATTTGTTTCATGAGTTGCATTGTTTGTACAAAATCATGGAATAACTGTTAGACACTGATATACTATTCCCAGCACTGTCATTTGTAAATAATGAAAATGTAAAAACCCACAATAACTTACTGAGTTGAGCCAAAATTCCAGCCACCAACAGCCAAGAGAGTTTTAAGGTGAGGGTTACTACATAGATTAAGGAAATACCATAAATAAATACACTACACTATTGGGCTTCATAGATAATTACTATTACCATTGTCATTACACATCAAAGCTTTTGACATACTTACGTTTTCTTTAAAGCATTAAAGGATTGGTAGAGGGTTTCATCATTCCATTCATAAGTGACAAGCTCATTGGCATGGTTAATAATAGAAAAGGCATAAATCAGATGTGTACACAGGAACGGATTTACATTAGCAGGCATGTATTTTCCAGCACCAGGTCGGTATTGAGACCAGTTGGTGAAATAGCATGCCAGTTCCTTGGATGTTGCTGTGAAATAAAGACAAATGCAAATAAACAAGAAATTGCAAAAGAAGTTACAGGTAGTTATTTTATGAATTATATATTTTCATGACTCACCAAAGTGACACAGCACCAAGCACAAGCCTAGAAAATAAAAGGTTGTGTCAATATAATATACACAATCAAATGTCAATTCGGAAACCGTTTTCAGATACCTGCAAGAACCGTTAGCCTGGCCATTTTGATAGCGCTGGTTTTTCAGTTGCAATTCTTTTGTCAGGGAGATAGAGGTGACTTTGTAAGATTCTTTACTATTTATCAATAGACAATTTTTACAAGATAACTATGGCCCTTAAGCACTGAACTTGTCCCTGGGTTACTTTCTAGATGAAAGAGCCATGTACCTATAGCTCACACATCTTAAATAGTCTGGCTAGTCCTTGTCTAATCAAGTAGAACATGGAACATTTATTAGGTCATCGAGAGACAAAGTGTAAAGTGTGGACTGATAGGACAGTGTGATAACGTGTTGGCACAGTGAAGAACTCTGGCCTACCCTTTATAAAAAAAAAAAAAAAAAAACCACACCCTTTTACAGCTTGTACCTGTACGTTCTGGTCTAATTTTTCAAAAATGAAATCAGAATAACAGCTGTGCTTATTTTGCTCAATTATACAATAGATTTCCTTTTGCAGTTCTGGGAGATGTGATGACAGTTATTGTATCTAGGGTTGAGTTAGACAGAATAAATGTTTAGGAGAATTCAGTGGTTTAAGTTACTGTTAGGAACAGAATGTAAATGCTTCATGCAGAAAACAAATTGTGAAATTTTACACATCATACAGTTGTGGTCAGAAGTTTACAGACAGTGACATGAAGGTCATGGTAATATTTGGGCTTTCAGTAATTTCTTTGAACTGTTTTTTTTTCTGTGGCAGAATGTACAGCATACTGCACATTTTTAATAAAAAAAAAAACATTTGGTGCACAAATTAATTTTATGAAATAAACCATATTCAAAAGTTTATATATGCTCACAGACTTAATTCAGAGGTGCTGAAACTTCCAAAATGTCTCATCTTGCCAAGGCTGAGGTCTCTTAACTTCCTGTTCATGATTGACTACAGCTGGTAGCTTCCAAGTGCCTTCACAAAAAGGGCTTGTTTACAGCACTCATTGGATTGACCAACACAGTAAAATGGGAAAGTCCAAGGAACTAAATGCAGAACAGAGAGGATCACAGATATATTCACACAAGTCAACTCCAGAATGTCTCTTGGAGCCACTTCTAAACTGCAAATTCCAAGATCAGTTCAAACAATTGTATCCAAACTATTGTGAGGTGCAGCCACATTGCCTCAAGAAAACCCTAAAATTGTCACCCTCAGCTGAAAGGAAATTGGTCTGGATGGTCAGGAACAACCTGGAAACCACCATGGTACAACCCTGTCATGAACTAGAAGCTGATGGATCACTGTTTACAGTTCACATCACTACAGACCAAGAGGCTGCTGTTCAGGAAATAACCCCCTGCTCCAAAATTGACACCTTCAAGCTTAAAAGTTTGAAGCTGACCACACAAAGAAATAGCCTTCTGGAAGATAGCTGTATGGTCAGATGAGACAAAGATTGACTTGTTTGACCACAACAACCACCATGTACAGAGGGACACTGTACCAGCTGGTGGTAGGCTCATCATGCTCTGGGGCTGTTTTGCTGCCAGTGGAACAGATTCATTACACAAAGTGGATGGAATAATGGAGGAGGACTACCTCAATTCTTCAGCATAAACCATCAGAAACTTGAACATGATTTGGGAGTTACAACAGGACAATGAACCCAAACACACATAAGAGCTGATTGTGGAGGATAAAGCAGGCTAACATTAAGCTTAAAACAAGTCCTGACTTAAACCTTATTGAAAATATATGGACTGTGCTTATAAGAAGGGGGGGGGGATTGAACTACCAATTCTACCTTGAAGAGTCCTGAAATATCCAACCAGAATGCTGTCAGAAGCTTGTTCATGGTAAACAAGTGTTTGGTGAAGGTGAACCCAAATATTAGGTGTGCTGTATGTATATTTTTGATCATGTGTTGATTTCAGAAAACCCAAAGAAAATTAACTTGTGCACAAAATTATATTCTTTTAAAAGATGGTACAGCATGCTGTACATTCTGCCGCAGAAAAAGAACCGTTCAAAGTTACTGAAAGCCCAAATATTGCCATGACATTCATGTCACTGTATGCAAACTCCTGACCACAACTCATCCATCTATAAAAATCTCACAGTATTTGGAAACAGTTTTCAGATACCTGCAAGAAGTGTGAGCTTGGCCATTTTGATGCACCTGTTGTGTTTTTCAGTTGTAATTCTTTTGTCAGGGAGAGGTGACTTTTAGTAGGATTCTTTACTTTATTAGACAATTTTTATAAAATAACTATTGGCACGGTGGTGTAGTGGTTAGCGCTGTCGCCTCACAGCAAGAAGGTCCTGGGTTCGAGCCCCGGGGCCGGCGAGGG
>JAPEKO010000019.1:25576939-25587261 GCA_027576075.1 Cathorops hypophthalmus
AAGAGTCCAGGTGCTAAACTGGCCTGCCTGCAGTCCAGACCTGTCTCCTATTTAAAACATTTGGCACATTATGAAGCGCAAAATATAACAAAGGAGACCCTGAACTGTTGAGCAACTGAAATTGTATACCAGGCAAGAATGGAACAACATTTCTCTTTCAAAATTACAGCAACTGATCTCCTCAGTTTCCAGATGTTTACAGAGTGTTGTTAAAAGTAGAGGTGATGCAAAACAGTGGTACACATGCCCCTGTCCCAACTTTTTTGAAATGTGTTTGCTGACATCAAATTCAAAATGAGGATATATTTTTCAGAAAAAAAATTCTCAGTTTCAACATTTGATATGTTGTCTTTGTACTATTTTCAGTGAAATATAGGGTGTCCATGATTTGCATATTTTTGCATTCTGTTTTTATTTATAGTATACACAGTGCCCCACCTTTTTTGGAATTGGGGTTGTAAAAAATTAATAAAACAATGAACTCCACAAAAACACACTCATTATAAATTAGATATCACTTCAGTAAAATTATGGCAAGTGCTCATTTTAATTATTCCTAGCTCCCCTTTAATCTATTAGGTTGTGACATTTTGACGAAGCTCAGTTGTCCAATCTCTTTTGAAAAAGACCATACTTCTGTGCACACCAAATAATCTACAACCCCAATTCCAAAAAATGTTGGGACACTGTCATCGTTGTTGTTGTTGCAGCCACTCAGAGGCAAGTACACTCAGAGGCAAGTATGGTGGCTCAATGGATTAGCAGCACAGAGACTCAGCTGTCACAGGCCAAATGACCATAGGTGCTGACTAAACCCAAAAGCAGACTCACAGGAGCTAGCACAGTCCCAGATGAGTGCAGAAGTAGGTTAAAAAAAAGTCACAGAGTCCTGAATGCAACCCTGCAGCAGGAAAATGAGCTTGCAGTACAAAACAAAAGTGAAGAGTCCAGAGCACTTCCACGACAGGAGAAATGTGCTCCCAGCCCCAAAATTGAACAAGAAAAGTAATCCAAAAAGGGGGAGCAGAGTAATCCCAAAGCACACAACAAGGTAACCCGGGTTCTGCCCAACTGCACAGGTTCCAGTTCAGGGGACGCAGTGGCCTCAGACGAGGAAACTGCGGCCTTAGGTTCAAACCTGAGGCTCCTGCTCAGGCTCCATTGGCATAACTGGGTATCCATCCAACCAGCTAAGTACACGAGGCCATCCAGAATCTTGGGGAGGTTGTGAGGGATGATCTCATCCAATACATAGCTGTTTAGTCCATGAAAAAATGCATCATACAGGGGCACTGGCATTCCAGTCCACAGCTGCAGCCAAGGTACAATACTCAATGGCATAGTCGTAAACCAGCTGGCTGCCTTGCTTGAGCCCCAATACTCAAAGGAATGAGCAGCAGGACCCAGGCTCCCCATTTAAGGCTGTGAGGCAGGCAGGCATGGCTCTCGGTGGGGTTGTGGAGCCGGAATGACTGTTGGACCAATGGGTGAGCTGACTGGCGCAGGTGCCGGTTGACTGGAGATCACATGCTGAAGGCTTTCTATCTGAGAGGAGTGTTTCTGTAATGTGTCTGCGATGGCCATCATGCTCTGACAGACAGCTGCAATCTCCTGCTGATGGTAACCCAGAATAGAGCCTTGTTTGATCAATGCTGCTCTGACTGTTTCCAAGTCTGTTGGGACCATTCCCCTTAGCGGGATTGTTAATCCTTGAATTGTGAGGCACAGGAAAAGGAGAGTAGCAGCCAGGGAAAAAATTCCAGGATGGAAAATTAGGGAAACAGGAGCTAGCACAAAACAGAAAGCGTAGAAGTCCCAGATGAGTGCGGAGGCAGGGAAAAAAGTCACAGAGTCCTGAATGCAACCCACAATGGGGAAAAAAAGAGCTCATTGCATAAAAGTGAAGAGTCCTGAGCACTTTTGTGATGGGAGAAATGCATTTGCAGTCCCAAAAAACAAACATGGAAAAGTAATCCAAAAAGGGGAGCGGCGTAATCCCAAAGTGCACAGTAAAGTAGCAATGTAACAGAGTCTGCAGCAAAAATTGGGGGGGGGGGGGGCACAGGCGAAAAAACAGTGTGAGGCGAAGACAATCTTGCACCAAGAATCTCTAAGCGGTATAATATAAAGCCATAGATGAGCTGATGAAAGACCGGTGTGATGGCAGCAGTGCAGGGGAGGCTCGGAGAAAACCAGGGAGTGGAGTAAAAGACCGGATCAGGACCTACGTTCCAGGCTGGCTCATGACACTCAACCATGTCCTAACTGCAGGGTCCGAGAGTGCCGCTGAACGGTGGCATTCCTCCATTCACAATGCGCAGCTTCCTCAACAAGTCAGGTGTTTTCAAAATGTAGAACACCTTTCCGAGTTGTATTTCTCCAGATCTGTCTATCTGCCATGAGTTGTTCCCACTCGTTAAGGGTGATTCTGCACTTCAACAAGGAGTGCTTTAGAAGGTACTTGTGTCTTTTCTTTGGAGCTCCAACTGATCTAGTACCATGAGAGAGCTGTGAGAAGTACAGTTGTTTTGGTAGGTGATAGTTCAGCATTCTGTAGATGTGTCCAACCCATCTGAGCCAATGAAGGAAGATGGTTGATTCCAGGCTGGAAGAAGACACTCTCTCAAGTACAGCAACACAACCTTGTTTAACACCAGCATTGAGTGAAAAAGGCTCACTGGGTTTACCGTCGTGTAGAACAGCAGTAGCCATGTCATCGTGCAGGAGATGGATCATTTTCACAAGCTTCTCTGGATATCTGTACTTTACAAGAATTTGCCATACAGTATCCTGATGAACAGTGTGAAATGCTTTCATGAGATCTCTAAGTAATGTAGAGTGGGGAGCATTGTTCCCTGCACTTTTCCTGTATCTGGCAGAGGGCAAAGATCATAATAATGGAATCATGTGAGGGTCTGAACCCACACTGACTTTCTGGAAGCACCCCTTCGGTAAGTGGAGTCAGGTGATTCAACAGGATCTTTGCAAAGAGCTTGCCCATTGCTGACAGAAGTGAGATACTGCAATAGTTACTGCAGGAAGATTTATCACCCTTCTTGAACAAAGTCACAATTAGGACATTTCTGAGGTCAGGGGGAATTTGTTCTTCTGTCCAGAACCTCTGAATGAGAAAAAAAAAATGCTGAGTGAGGTGAGGTCCACCCAATTTGATCACTTCAGCAGGAATGCCATCAGGTCCTGAAGCTTTACCACTCTTCAAAGACATGTGCTTTTTCAACTTCCTCAAGGGATGGAGATGTGGCTAGTTTATGTCTTACAGAGTGCTGTTCCAGTTCATCCGGTGCATTTGGATCCACCTGAGCACTGCGGTTCAGCTGGTTGCTAAAATGTTCTCGCCAGCACGATCTAACTGAGTCAGGGTCCTTAACAAGTTTGTTGGTAGAGGTCCTAAGAGTTGGCCTATGAGTGCTAGGACCATAAACCATCTTGGTTGCTGCAACAAAAAAAAAAAGCACGGCTCTTGTGATTATCTGCAAGTTTTTGTAGTTCAGCTGCTTTTACCTGCCACCATTGATTCTTAAGTTCTCTAGTGTGCCTCTGTAGATCAGATTTTGCATTAGTGAGTTCCCGTCTTTAGATGTCGTTGCCAGTTGATAGAGGCAGCTCGATATCAACTAATGAGTTTGAGAAGTTCTTCGTTGTTATTGTCAAACCAGTCTGTGTTTTTTCCTCTTTAGTCCAATCATCTCAGAGCAAGCATCAAGAATAGCATCTTTGAGAGTGTTCTACATAGTATCAACAGGTTTCTCCTCCTCGAGGGCAGGGAGTTTATCATTTAATGATGCCTGAAAATCTTGTTTAATTGTATGCTGGTTGAGGGCTTCCACATTAAGTTTGAGACGGGGGTGCTGTGAGATCATCTGAAATTTCCACCTAAAAACAGACTTAACCATGTAGTGATCAGTGAAGCAACTACTGCTACCAGTAACTCTGCATGTACCCATCAGACACTGTCTTTCTTTCTGTCTAGTAATTATAGTCAATGATGTGCCAATGGCGTGAGCATGGATGTCGCCATGTACCCTTGTGCCTATCTTTCATGTGAAATAAACATTTGGTGATGAGTAAACTATGCTCTGTGCATATAGTAAGTAGCAGGAGTCCATTCAAATTCATCTTACCCATTCCATTTGATCCTGTGGGAGGCCACAAATGTTTATCCTGTCCAACATGGACGTTAAAGTCACCAAGTAATAACAAGTTGTCAGCAACTGGTGTATCTGTGAGGAGCTGGTCCAGTGCGGTGTAGAAGGCTTCCTTGAGGTCATCGTCTGCATCAAGCATTGGAGCATAGGTACTAATGACTGTCATATACTGATTGTGTGCCAGCTCAAGTTGCATGATCATAAGTTGTTCGCTAATGAAAGAGGCAACTCTTTCAAATTTCCAATCAGTTTTGTACATATCGTGAAACCAACCCCGTGTACGTGGTGGTCTGACTTAGGAAGCCCCTTCCAAAAGATGTATCCAGCACTATCTTTGCGCAGTTGACCTTTGTCCGGGAACTTTGTCTTGCTGAGGGCAGCCACATCAATGTTCAGTCACATCAGCCACGCTTTCACCATGCTGAGCTTCGTTAACCTGGTCTTTGTATACTTTTCACCAACGCCAGGTGAGACGATGTGCCGGCTACTGTGATATAGATTCTCATCAGGATCAAATGGATAGGGGTGGGTCCCTCAGTAATGCGCACTGCTACCATTGTGGTCAGGCCCTTAGGCCAAACAGATAGGTGAAAGGCCCGTGATTAATACCTAGTCCTGAGTGCAGCAGAGGTTTTCTCTGATGGCGCACCACGGCTGCAGCCTCTCTCCTTTCCCAGTGTCTCAACTGTCTTGCCCCGGATCAAGAAAGTCGAAAAGCCAAGTTTAGTTCCAGTTTGTGTGCCCAGTGCCATTTACACACACACACACACACACACACACACACACACTGCTAAATGGATTACACTTCAGGGATTACAGACCATGCTATCGCATATGGGGTTTTAACCGATGCGCTGGCACCGGCATCAGTGAGACGTGAGCACAGTCCAGACAGCAGGCTGAGGCAGCATTGCAGGTGTCCAGGCAGCCTATTTAGGGACAGCACTGCCTGTTCTGGAAAGGGAAGCCCCTAGAAAAGGTGGGGTAAAGAAAGCTTACCTGGCTGACTCACCATGGCCAGCAGGTCTCCATAACAGTTGTAGAAAGATGAAGAATGTAAAATTGATAGTTGGGACTTGAAATGTCTACACCATGTCGGACAATGGCAAGAGACCTGAGTGTAGAACAGCTCATCGCAAAGGAACTAGGTCGCTACAGCATCAACATTGCTGCACTCCAAGAGACAAGGCTTGAAGGCCAAGGACAAGTGCAAGAGAATGACTACACCTTCTTCTGGAGTGGGAACACGGATGGAAGAAAAAAAACACAGGAGTTGCTTTTGCCGTTTCGCATAAGAGAGCTGGCAAACTGCCATTACTACCAATGGGAATATCTAAGCAAATCATAAGTTTACATGTACCCACAGGGAATGATCACTACCTAAACCTGATCAATGTGTATGCACCTACCATGACCTATCTTGATGAAGAAAAAGAAGCCTACTATCATGAATTAGCTGATGTGGTTGACAGAGTACCTCAAGTAGAGAAGCTTCTTTGACAAAACTCAATTGTTCCATCTCTTTTGAACAAAGCCATACTCTTCTGTGCACACCAGATAACCTACAACCCCAATTCCAAAAAAAAAGTTGGGATGCTGTTTAAATTGTAAATAAAAACAAGATATGATAATTTGCAAATCATGGAAACCATATATTTCATTGAAAATACTACAAAGACAGCACATCAAATGTTGAAACTGAGAAATTATATTTAAAAAAAGCTACATGCTTATTTTGAATTCGATGTCAGCAACACATTTCAAAAAAGTTGGGACAGGGGAATGTTTACCACTGTTACATCACCTCTACTTTTACCAACACTGCAAATGTTTGAGAACTGAGGACAGCAATTGATGTAGGTTTGAAAGAGAAATGTTGTCCCATTCTTGCCTGATATACAATTTCAGTTGCTCAACAGTTCAGCGTGCTAACCACTACACCACCATGCCACCCCCTAAAACAAGTGCCCTTTGTTATTGAGATGAAGATAGACTGCAGAGTCCTGGCCTGAGGAACTGGCTGTCCTGTGTTGAGCAGCCATGCACTTGTGAAGCGGTTGTTTTGTTTCCCTAATGTACAGGTCTGTGCACTGCATTGAATTTGTGTCTGGGTATTCTGTTCTGAGGGTGGACCAATTTCTGCCCCAGAGTGTTACTGGGTCTGAACTGTACAGGGATGTTGTGGATGTTGTGTGCAGGCATGCCAGTTTAGCACCCAGACTCTTATTATGGAGCCATGCAGTTTTAATATGTCACATTACATTAATGGCATTTAGCAAACACTCTAATCCAGAGCAACGTACAACATACCCAGAGCAGTCTGTGGAGCAGTTTGGGGTTCGGTGCCTTGCTTAAGGGCACTTCAGCCAGTCCTGCTGGTCCAGGGAATCAAACCAGCACTCCCAAAGCTGCTTCTCTAACCATTAGGTCATGGCTTCCCCATGGTGTAGAAAGCAGTTTGGCGTTGTCTTGCTGAAAGAAGGAAGGCCTTCTCTGAAAAAGATTTTGTCTGGATGGTAGCATATTGCTCTGAAATGTGTATACATAATTCAGCATTAATGATGCTTTCCCAGATGTACAAGCTCCCCATGTCATGTGCACTAATGCACCTTCATACTATCACAGATGCTGGCTTTTGAGCTGTGCACTGATAAGCTGGATGGTCCCTCTCCTCTTCAGTCTAGAGGGCATATTGTCCATGATTTCTAAAAAGAATTTCTAATTTTGATTCATCAGTCCTCGGGACAATTTTCCATGTCGTCTCAGTCCATTGTAAAAGAGCTTGGGCCCAGGGAAGGTGGTAGTGTTTCTGAATATTGTTTATATCTGGTTTTATCTTGCATTTGTGGATGCAGTAATGAAGTGTTTTCACAAACGATGGTTTTCTGAAGTGTTCCTGAGCCCATATAGTGATTTCCACTACAGACACGTGTCTGTTTTTAATGCATTGTTGCCTGAGGGCCTGAAGATCACAGGCATCCAATGTCAGTTTCCAGCCTTGTGTCTTGCATACAGAGATTTCTCCAGATTCTCTGAATCTTTTAATATTATGTACCATAAATTATATGATTCTTTGCAATTTTACATTGAGGAATATTATTCTTGCACTGTTTGCCCACGCAGTCTTTCACAGAGTGGTGAACCCCTCCCCGTCTTTACTTCTGAGAAACTCAGTCTTTCTGGGATGCTCTTTTTATACCCAATCATGTTACTGACCTTTTGCCAATTAACCAAATTAGGTTTTTTAGCATTACACAACTTTTTCAGTCTTTTGGTGCCTCGTCCCAAATTTTCTTAAACGTGTTGCTGACATCAAATTCAAAGTAAGCATATATTTTCAAAAAAACAATACAATTTCTCAGGTTCAACATTTAATATGTTATCTTTGTATTATTTTCAATGAAATATATGGTTTCCATGATTTGCAAATCTTCACATTCTGTTTTTATTTGTATTTTACAGTGTCCTAACTTTTTTGGAATTGGGGTTGTATCTTTTGCTTCTGCTGTTTCCTCTGAGTATAACCTGAAGAACAACAAATGAGCTGAAGTCTCCGTTCCTCAAATTTTGAATCAGGTCCCTCAAAATCTCTGGGTGTCACACCCCAAAAAGGGCAGACATGTACATGTACCATCATACATTGCCAGTCTGAAAACATCCTGTTTCTGTGTATGTATTAATCAACTGGTTATATTTATCATGCCTTCTATAGCAAACATTTTTTTTATCTATTTCTAGTCAACATACCTGCTTTACTGTCATTGATCTTTGCAGTGCATTTTTCAGTGTCCCTGTGAGTGTCGAGATTCAACCCATATTTCAACAACAATATACATGGACCCACCTACCTCAAGGGCCCATTGACTCCCCTGCAGTTTTCTCTGTTTGAGACTCACTGAATTCTCTGACCTTCCTTGATGGCTGTAAATTGCTCTAATCTGCAGATGACATTCTATTCTCAGCTGAAGATGAGTCCAAGTGTGAACAAGGCTCTCTGGCTCTTCTTGTGCACCTGGCTAGGTGTGGACGATACCTCGGCTTTGACATCTCTCAAGGTGAGCATCATCTCTCATCTGACAGAGTCTCCGTCATACTTGAGGTGGCTCCTCCCTCAAATAAGACCGCCATGTTGTATTTTCTTGGACTCATTATCTATTGTTGTCAGTACATTTCAGACTGTTCTGATCATGACAAGATCCTGAGAAAGTCCTGCCTCAAAGAGCAGCCCAGTGACACTGTATGATCCTCTGAAAATGATGCACTCATCCAGTTATCTGAATGATCACCAGCTATCACATCAGCTCCAGCACTGGGTCTACCTGACTCCAGACTGCCATTCAGCCTGTACATCTTGGAGGATGGCGTGATTGCAGCGGGGGGCTTGGCCCAAGAGCTTGGCAAAGGTTATCGTCCTGTAGCTTATCTATCAAACACCCTGGACTCAGTGGTCCAGGGCATGCCCACGTGTTTACGTACTGTTGCAGCCTTTGCGCTCATGGTGACTAATGCTGAAAAACTGCTGCTGTCTCATCCTCTGATTTTACATACATCATATCAGGTACGCTCAGTTTTAAACAATATTCAGACAGAACATATGACTGCTCAACGACTTTCTGGTTATTAGTCTATTCTGTGTTCCACTCAAACTTCGTCTATTAAAGCTGTCGCATCAGATAATACCCCAGCTCTTTTGTTACACTGCCTGTCATCTTCCTGCAGGGACCTGATTCAGTATGGTTGGAACATGACTGTATAGACGAAACTCACATTTCTTCCTGGTATTAGAAAACAGCTGATGAGACCAGACATCCTCATGGACTCCCAGCCACAGTGAATACATGCAAGTCATCTGAAAAACAGTGTCCTCTATCATCCCTACCTCTTCTCATCTCACCCCCCCCACCCCACAAAAAAAAGGGGCAATACCGCAATCAAAAAGTCCTTAAGGGACCTTATCTAATCTGACCTTTGACAGGAGTGATTCAGCAATGAAGAAGTCATTAGGGGATCTCTTCTCAGCTCACCATTTCCCATACACATATAGCAATCTTTGTATTAGCTTTCTCATAACACTCACTTATGACCCCTATGTTGGCATGACTTGTGAATGCCACTTATATAGCCGTACCATTGCAAGACCTCAAACTTGAAGACAAAGAAAGTCCAGTGTGAGCAAGCATACATCAGATCCTTTCAGGATTTAAGAGGGCATTGATCAAAATATATGTTTGGCATGCTTGGAACTGGACCAGGCTGTTCTGATTGCTACCTGTTTTGGTTGGTTAGATCCTTGAGATTTATCTTCGCTCACACATTCTGCTCTCTGCTTAATGAAGGTTAGTTAGACCAGTAATGTCTTTCTTCTTTTCAAAAGATTATGGTCCTAACAGGTGATGTAATGGTACAGTACACAATGTCTCTCTTCTTTCATAAAGTTGTGTAGTCTAAACCAGTGATGTAAATGGGTGATGGAGCATTACATTACTCTGTCAAACACAGACAACTCAGCTTCTTAAAGCATCATCATCCAATCACATAGCTACAACACACTCTTCAATGTGAATATATACTTATGTTTGTCCTACAGTAAACTGAGAAACATCTCTGAACAGCTGTGTCTGTGTCAGTGACTGTTTTCTCCCAGATATCCATGAGGCAGAATCTCTTAGGTGGCAGAGATCTACATTCCTAGATCATACTTTGTTGATTCAACCTCCTTTGATAAAGACAGATCAATACCTAACAGTGTTTTTTTTTCATTAAGAAAGGTATGGAGTTGCATAGCTACCACTCTTTCCATCAATTAAGCTAGAAAGGATAGATTTGAGATGGATGTATGACTGGAAAGAGATGTTGGATCCAACTCAGGTTTCTTAAGGAGGGGTAATTGCAGCAGTTTTAAGGGCACTAGGGACAAAGCCAGAAGAGAGACATGTATTTATCACTACAGCAATAGGAGTACTAATTATAGATGAACATGTCTTAAGCAGTGGGGTGAGGACAGGGTCAAGCAGATAGGAGGAAGGATTAGTCTTAGGCCCCGTCCACACGAGTACGCGGTCTCACCCAATACGCTGTCGTTTTTAAAAAAATCTCCGTAAACACGGCGCCGTTTCGATTAACTGGAAACGACCCAAAACGCTGTAGTACATTGCC
>JAPEKO010000019.1:25697749-25708651 GCA_027576075.1 Cathorops hypophthalmus
CTATTCTTCCCATGGGCACGATTGGATTCTAAAGAGGATTAAGGTGCAACCTACCTTCGCCTAATCCGATTAAGCTATGCCTACTGAATGTCATATACTGTAAATAGGGCGCATACTACGCCTACTGAATGTCATATAAATAAGGCACATAACAGCATGATGCAGAGCAGTTGGGTCCATGCTGCCCTTCGGAGGCTGGTCAAAAACTGATGGTCGGCCACAGATTGCCGGACCTTTTAATATGGTCGCAGTGGGTCGCACGCAAATCCGGGCGACCGTGACAAATTTGCGCGTAGCTCAGGAGAGAATCTGTTTAGAAAAAATAGAGAATTGAGCGTACAGAGCGAGGCTAGAACGTTTATATCGCAAGCTACGTAAATCGTATTGATCGAGGGTATGTTGCAACTCGTATGTAGCTAGATCGGCCACAATTGAGCCTTGATTGGCCAAGGTTGCAAACTTGCGAGGATAGATCACTGAGAGATCGCAGATTGGTTGAACAGAACGAACCTTGGTCATGTTAAGATCGTATCAGATCGAGTGGCTAGACGCAAGTAGAGCGTATGTAGAGCGTCCACAGAGCGTATAGGACGCAGGTAGAGCGTACAAGTAAAAGGTCGAACGAGATAACATCGAACATAGAGCGTACACAGAAAATAACGGGTTTAGGTCGCACGGATTTTGCTCGCGACTATGGGAAAAAACAGCTTTGATCATAGTCGCGCGTGATCACGTTTGATTTTTTCAGATCGTACTCAGTGAAGTGGGGCCCATACCATCCCAACTTTTTCTGATTTAGGGTTGTACTATTCCTAAGGACATTGCTGAAGGATATATCTGGAAGATATTCAGAATGAACCTGAAGATAAACAAACACATCTCCTCTAAAATCAGCAATATCCCTGTATCTATTTTGTCATATTGTTTGTTTTTTTACTTTACTATGAAGCAGGCATATTATTACATAGGAAAGATAAGCCCAGACGTTGTGTTACTGCCACACTGTTAATGGAACCATGGCATTTTCAATTATCCCAGCTGTCAAGCTGGATTTTATATGAAGTGACCACAGGCAGGGCAACCAAATAAAAATGCTCTCGCTAAAGTAGAAAGAAATTTGTCCTTTGGTCAATTTGACAGTTTTATACCAGCCAGGCGTAATCAGCAACACCACTGCAGTCAAAAGCACACTATTTAATTGGGCTAATAAAATGTATTTGACCATATAGCGCGCCAATGCATGTTGATAAAGAATGCACAGAAATTATTCCTCTGCCATTCTTCCACATGATGCCTGTGAATCATGTGCAGTGTGGATTAAGAGACACTGAAATAAGAAGTCTGGGTTGCAAAATAAATTAAATGTATGGCTACATTTCCTGAAAGAATTTACATTTTGTTTAGTGCTAGACTTTGGTGGCACGGTGGTGTAGTGGTTAGTACTGTCGCCTCACAGCAAGAAGGTCCTGGGTTCGAGCCCAGTGGTTGATGGGGGCCTTTCTGTGTGTAGTTTGCATGTTCTCCCCATGTCTGCATAGGTTTTCTCCAGGTGATCCGGTTTCCCTCACAGTCCAAAGACATACAGGTTAGGCTAATCGGTGGCTCTAAATTGACCGTAGGTGTGAATGTGAGTGTGAATGGTTGTTAGTGTCTCTGTGTCAGCCCTGTGATAATTTGGCAACTTGTCTAGGGTGTACTCTGCCTCTCGCCCGTAGTCAGCTGGGATAGGTTTCAGCTTGCCTGTGACCCTATGCAGGATAAGCAGCTACAGATAATTGATGGATAGGTACTGGACATCAACTAATCCATCCATTATCTGTAGCCGCTTATCCTGTTCTACAGGGCATCCGAAGCACCCAAAGGAAACCCATGCAGACATGGGGAGAACATGTAAACTCCACACAGAAAGGCCCTCACCGGCCGCTAGGCTCGAACCCAGGACCTTCTTGCTGTGAGGTAACAGTGATAACCACTACACCACCGTGCCACCCCATCCATCCATCCATCCATCCATCTATCTAACCCATGTGTTTATTGTGATTAGTCGATAATGCACAAGTACCTGTTTTGATCCCCACTAAAAGACAGATAGGTAAGCAAGCACCAGTAATAATAAGTCATTATTTACACAACACTCAGTACTGAAAGCATATATCACCTGCATACTACACACTAAATGATTTCACTGTTCTCTCGCTAGCTAATGTCAACTAACTAGAGTGTTTCTGTTGGATAGATGAGCACAGTGATACATTTTGGCAGTTTGTCAATCAATTTCGCCATGCCTTTGAATTATGGTGACAGCGGCCGATGAGGGCGTTTCTGTGTGGAGTCTGCATGTTCTCCCCGTGTCTGCGTAGGTTTCCTCCGGGTGCTCCGGTTTCCCCACACAGTCCAAAGACATGTGGTGAGATTAATATGGGGCAGCCTTGGGCTGAAGTGACCTTTAGCAAGGCACTTAACCCCCAACTGCTCCCCGGGTGCTGTAGGATAGCTGCCTACTGCTCTGGGTATGTGTGTGTGCTCATTGCTCACTTGTGTGTGCATGCGTGTGTTCACTGCTTCAGATGGGTTAAATGCAGAGGAGGAATTTCACTGCTTACGTCTGTGCTTGAGTGTATGTGTGATAAATAAAGGCTTCTTGTTACCTCAGGTGCTACTGGACATTAGCATTATTCGTCTTTCTGTGATGAACTACTCTCCTGTGACAGTGCAGAATAATACTGAGTCACCAAGTCACGCACTTCAGTTGATTTTGTTCTAACATATATTAAAACTATTTGGATAATATATGTCAGGTCAGAGTCATTGACTCTGCTACTGGTAACACTGTAACCCAGTACAACCTGCCGCATGGACGGGTGGTCGGCATCTAAACCAGCTCCCCCACCAGCTCCTTTCTGGTGAGGAGGATGGCATGTCACCCAGCAGGATGAAAAACAAAACCTGTCAAAGGTGCAGATGAGCTCCCTGCAAGCCAACAGGCAACATGCAAACACCCTGTGGAGAGGTGGGGCTCTCAAGCCTTGGAAGGCAATCTATCTAGGAAAAGGCCACTCCGAAGTACAACCTGCATCCTTGCGAGTCACTTTTCTCGTGGCAACTTTTGCACCAGACAGCACATGACTTGTATTGGATGAGAGAATGGGACTCGGAGTCCACACACCTTTCTCACTATAATCCACTCAGGTGCAGGTCATCCTGCGACACTCTGTTGACATTCAAGTTTTTCATCCAAGGGGATGTCATGCCACCACACCCAGCACCTACACTCCAACTATGGCCCACACTGAAGAAGTGAAAGAAGCTTTCTACGAGGACTTGGACAGGGCTATCAAGGAAACACCTAGGAACAACAAGCTTATTATCCTCAGTGACTTTAATACCAGAGCTGGTTGTGATTTTAACATCTGGAAGAATGTGATCGGTAAACATGGCATGGGAAAGACCAATGCAAATGGGCTTCTCCTCTTAGAGAAATGTAAATCAGCACAGCTTGATAATCACCAATACTATGTTTCAACAGGCTAATAAGTATAAGATTACATGGATGCACCCCCGATCCAAGCAATGGCACATGTTGGATTATGTCACTGTCAGACAGAGGGATGCTTGTGATGTAAAGCTGGCAAGAGCAATGCAGGGAGCCGAGTGCTGGTCGGATCACAGAATGATCAGGAGTAAAATGTCTCTCCATGTAGCTCCAAAGGTACTGAACAGGAGAGTCAAAACACTGTGTAGACTTAATACTTCAGGACATAAGGAGACATCCATCCAAAAGGAATTAAAAGAAAGGATCGAAGGAACAGACAACATTGATCGCATGGATATTGAAACAGCATAGAAACAGTTCAGAGATGCCATGTATTCTGCCGGTGTTGATGTCTTGGGATTTGTGAAACGTCAGCATCAAGACTGGTTTGATGAAAATTATAGAGAGATCTCCGAGTTATTAGAATGTACAGTACTCACAAAATTTATACTGTGGACAAAACATCTGCTGCAAAAAGGTCGTCATACTTTAATGCAAAACACACTCTCCAGAAAAGGCTACATCAGATGAACCCTTGGTGGGACAGAAAGGCCAGGGAGCTTCAAGAAGCTGCTGATAGGCACAATATCAAGCTGTTCTATGAAGGACTCAAAGTTTTATATGGTCCAAGGTCTAATATTGGCAGTTCTCCCATTTCTTCATCTGACGAGCAGACACTTCTTACTGACAAGGGAGACCTCCTGAACCACTGGGTGGAGCACTTTAACACCTTGCTAAACCATCTATCGTGAATGTCTGAGGAGGCTCTAAACGCAGTCCCTCAGAGGCAATTACTGGAGGGACTAGATCTTCCACCAACGCTGGATGAGGTCACAAGGGCTATCAAGCAGACCTCCTCAAGGAAGTCTCCTGGGCTAGATGGCATTCCTGCCAAGATATACAAGTATGGCGGACCTTACATGAGGAAGAAACTTACCCAATTGTTTGTACGGATTTGGGAGAAGGGAGCAGTACCACAGGAGTTCAGAGATGTTTCCATTGTGCACCTCTACAAGCGTAAGGGCAACCGGTTGATATGTGACAATCATAGAGGTATATCTCTCCTCTCTATTGCAGGAAAGATACTAGCATGTGTCCTCCCAAATAGAATGTTAGAGCAGCTTGTTGAGTCAATATATCCAGAATCAGAGTGTTGATTTAGAGCCGGAAGAGGGACCACAGACATGATCTTTGCTCTGAGGCAGATCCAAGAGAAGTGCAAGGAACAAAACATGCACCTCTACATGGTATTTATCAACCTAACCAAGGCTTTCGATACAGTGAATCATGATGGCCTTTGGTCGATTTTACAAAAGCTTGGTTGCCCCGAAAGATTCTTGGAGATCATCAGGTCCTTTCATCAGGGAATACTGGCTCGGGTTCAGGAATGCAGGGAGTCATCTGATCCATTCCCTGTTACCAATGGAACCAAGCAAGGTTGTGTTCTTGCTCCAACCCTCTTTTCTATCATGTTTTCTCTGATGCTACTGGATGCTTTTTATGAATTAGACAAGGGGGTGTATATTCGGTTTCATTCAGATGGTGGCTTGTTCAACTTAAGATGCCTGTACAAAGACGCGATCAATGCTGATTCATGACTTGCTCGACACTTATGATTGTGCTTTAGTCGCCTAGACCCTTGAGGACATCCAGTTAATAACAACTAAGCTTGCTGGTGCATCAGAGAGGTTTAGTTTGACGATCAGCATTACAAAGACGAAGGTCACGTATCAACCAGCTCCTGACAGAAGTTACGTAAACCTGGTTGTTACCATCAACAATGTACCACTTAAGTCTACTGAGAAATTCTGCTATCTGAGCAATATCTTGTCAAATTCAACAACCATAGATGAGGAGATTACACAGCGCATAACTAATGCTAGTAGTGCATTCGGAATGCTCAGGCATAGACTGTGGGATGAGCATAGTGTCAGACTGAGTATGAAAATGAACATGTATAAGGCCATGGTTCTTACTACCCTTCTGTGTATCTGTGAAACTTGGTCAACCTACCATTGTCATATGAAGCTACTGGAGCAGTTTCAACAACACTGTCTAAGATCCATATGTGGTATCAAGTGGCAAGACAAGGTCTCTAAAGTGGCGGTCCTAAAGCACTGTCATGTCCCAAGTGTAGAAAGTCAAATCATCAAAGCACAGCTTCATTGGGTAGGACATCTCGCCAGAATGGAAGATTCCAGGATACCCAAAGCCATTTTCTTTGGCCAACTTAGCAATGAAAAAGAGAGCAGTTAGCAGACCCAGACTGCGATACAAAGACACTCTCAAGCAGAACTTCAAGGCATGTGATATTAGCCTGGATAGCTGGGACAGCAGTGCTGAGGTGCGTGCGACGTGGCATGACGTGTGCCTGAAGGGTATTCAGATGTTTGAGGAGAACAGAACCAGACTTCTAATCACCAAGAGGGCCAAGAAGAAGGCTAACTCCACTGCAGAGAACTCCCCATATATTTGTGAAGCTTGTAATCACAGTTGCCAAATCACATATACAGTAGGCCTCCTGGCACATAAAATAACTCATCATTAACTGTGTCGGTAGATACTCATGCGTTGTCAATGATGTGAGAATCCATCATCATCATTCTCCTTTGGATAATAGATAATAGTCATTATAAAGGTACAGTATAAGACCAAACTTATGTGAACACCTGACCATGACACCCATACAGTACGAGTTTGCCACAAGAGCATTGGTGAGATAGGGCACTGATGTCTTCACCTTATCATTTATCACTGACGCCACTTAGGTTCTTCCACACAAAATTTGGCAAACCATATCTTTATGGAGCTCAATTTGTGGACAACTACATTATCATGCTGCAACAGGTTTGAATCCATTAGTTCCAGTGAAGGGAAATTGTAATGCTATAGCACAAAAAGACATTCTAGATAATCACATGCCTCCAAATCTGAGGGAAAATTTTGGGGAAGGTCAACATATATGGGTTATGGGCAAGCGTCCACATACTTTTGGCCAAATAGTGCATAAAATGTAATGCTCAGGTCATGGATGGGGTGAGGGTTTCTATCTTTTCTGATAGATTTTATATAAATAAATGTAACCACAATACCTGATTTGAATTCATGAAACTCATGAGATATGATTGGTCCATTTATATATTTCTTTTAAGTGAAAATTTGACGAATTGAAAATGTAACTAAAATTTGATCCAGATGGTCAGTGAATAAAGCTTAATATAAAAAGTACATTCAGCAGGTATCATCCTGTAGTAAATTTGTAGCAAACTGTAATTTAATTAAACCGAAGCTAAAGTTATACCCTGAAACACTGCTAGTCTACACCTTAGCTACAGGGGAAATGTAGGCTTTTTACCCCTTTTTGACAGATATGTATTATCTACAGTATCTTGCAAAAGTATTCATCCCCCCCAGTGTTTGTCCTGTTTTTTCCCCATTACGAGTTGGAATTAAAATGGATTTTTGGAGGGTTAGCACCATTTGATTTACACAACATTCCTACTACTTTAAAGGTGCACAATGTTTTTTATTGTGACACAAACAATAATTAAGATGAAAAAGAACAGAAATCTGGAGCATGTAGAGGTATTCACCCCCTTTTGTATGAAACCTCTAAATAAGAGCTGGTCCAACCAATTCACTTCATAAGTCACAATTATCTGATTAAGATCCACCTGTGTGCAATCAAAGTGTTATGTGATCTGTCACATGATGTCTGTATAAATCAATCTGTTCTGGAAGGACCCTGACTCTGCAACACTACTAAGCAAGTAACATGAAAACCAAGGAGCATTCCAAACAGGTCAGAGACAAAGTTGTGGAGAAGTATAGATCAGGGTTGGGTTATAAAAAATAAAACTTTGAATATCCCGGGGAGCACCATTAAATCCATTATAGCAAAATGGAAAATAATATGGCACCACTATAAACCTGACAAGAGAAGGCCGCCCACCAAAACTCACAGACTGGGCAAGGAGGGCATCAATCAGAGATGCAACAAAGACAACATTGAAGGAGATGCAAAGATCTACAACAGAGATGAAAGTATCTGCCCATATGACCACTTTAAACCATATACTCCACAGAGCAGGGCTTTATGTAATAGTGGCCAAAAAAAAAAGCCATTGCTTGAAAGAAAAAAAAAAAAAACTAAGAAAATCCATTTGGAGTTTGCCCAACAGGATGTGGCAGACTCCCCAAACACATGGAAGAAGATTCTCTGGTCAGATAACATGAAAACTGAACTTTTTGGTCATCATTGGAAATACCATGTGTGGCGCAAACCCAACATTTCTCATCACCCTGAGAGCACCATTTCTAAAGTAAAGTATGGTGGTGGCAGCATCATGCTGTGGGGATATTTTTCATCTGCAGGGACAAGAAAGCTAATCAAGACTGAAGAAAAGATGGATGGCACTAAATGCAGGGCAATTTGGAGAAAAACCTGTTTCAGTAAGCCAGTGGTTTCAGAATGGGATGAAGGGTCACGGTCCAGCAGGACAATGACCCTAAACATACTGCTAAAGCTACACTGGAATGGTTTAAAGGGAAACATTTAAAGGTCTTAGAATGGCCTAGTGAAAGCACGCACCTCAATCCAATTGAGAATCTGTGGCATAACATGAAGATTGCTGTATGCCAACACAACCCATCTAACTTGAAGGAGTTGGAGCAGTTTTACCTTGAGGAATGGGCAAAAAAATCCCAGTGGCTAGATGTGCTAAGCTAATAGAGACAGACCCCAAGAGACTTGCAGCTGTAACTGCAGCAAAAGGTGACTCTACAAAGTATTGACTTTAGGGGATGAATACCTATGCACACTCCAGATTTCTGTTTTTTTTTTCATCATAGTTACTTGCAGCAGTGGGGGCGTGGTCGAGCATCGGCTGTGAACAGCGAAGAGGCAGGTTGAACCAACAGGTAACATGTGATGAGGTGCACCTGTGGCA
Organism: Cathorops hypophthalmus; assembly: GCA_027576075.1. Taxonomy (NCBI): domain Eukaryota; kingdom Metazoa; phylum Chordata; class Actinopteri; order Siluriformes; family Ariidae; genus Cathorops; species Cathorops hypophthalmus. Next base: position 25,706,231 of record JAPEKO010000019.1, read on the forward strand.
AATTACTGGATGTCTATTAACGTGTGTGTGTTTCAGACAGCCAGGAATGAGAGAGACAGCGCGAGAGAGAGAGAGTGCAGTATCACCCCGCATATGTGCATGTTGAATTGTCGCTAGAAAGTGAAAAATAAAAAGAACTGTTCTAAAGCCTGCTTCCCATTCCTTTGTTTCCCACAAGCAAGATAACGGTTACACTGGTGCTGAAACCTGGGACTGAGGACCAAATGCCGCCATGGGATCCGAACCAGTCAGAGAGCTCCTCCAAACGGTTGCCGATGACCTCCAGCACCAGCAGCACACCCTCGTCACACTGACAGTCGATCAGGCTGGCGCTTCCAGGCTCTGCTGGAAGCCCAGACAGAGGACCGGTAGGTGATACGGAGATGGATCCAGTCTGCGGGTGCTACAGTCGTTGTTCCTGCGGTCAGCGTGCCCATCCAGCTCATGAAGATGGGGCCGCAGGACGACCTCAACACCTTCCTCAAGCTGTTAGAGCATGTCATGGAGGCAAGCTCATGGACAACCTCACAGTGGGCAGCTTGCCTACTGCTGCTCCTGTCGGGGGAAGCCCAGCTCACGGCTCGACAGCTCCCTGCCACCAAAACGATGGAGTACTCCCACCTGAAGCAAGACATCTTACAGTGGATTAGCCATGGCCAAGAAGAGCAGCGCCATCGCTTCTGCTCATTGGCTTACAGTGAAGTGGGCCAGCCATTCACGTTCGCACAACAGCTCTGGGATGTCTGCCGGCAATGGCTGCTGGCCAGTGAGTGACACGTTGAATCCATCATCAAGCGAGTGACACTGGAGCAGTTTGTTGCCCAGCTGCCAAGTGGGACATAAGCGTGGATCCAGTATCACCAACCGACGTCGTTCGGGGAGGTGGTCCGACTAGCTGAGGAGCATTGGTGATGTATCCAGAAGCAGGGTGTGCTACATCTTCCTCTCTCTTTTGCTCACTTTCTCCTTCTCCCCTTCCCTCACCCCTCCCCCACCCCAGCCCTATGGAAACGGGGGCCAACTCCCCTGAAACCCACTCTCTGCACCCGTGTCTATCCCCATGTTTCTACTCTGCCTTCTCCTTCTGTGTCTGTGCTGCCATTTACCCCCCTCTCTCTCTCCACAGATGAACTCTTCCATGCCCACCAGAACTACGAGCAAGCCCGGGCAGGTTTATAGGTGCGGAGGGAACGCGGGGAATTGGAGCTTCTGCAAAGAGGTGGGGCTACTGATTCGCGTCCCTGATGTATGATCAGGTCTCCCCTGATCGAGCAGGGGCATACAGGATAGTTGTGAGGATGCAAGGGGGTACACATCAGGCTTTGGTGGATTTGAGTTGTAATTAGACCTCCATACATCAAAACCTGTCTCAAAGCGGGGCACTGGGAAATGCACATTTCGTGAAGGTTTAGTGTGCGCACGGTGATGGACACAATTATCCACTAATGCCCGTCACTATCCACTTCCAGGAAGAAAATAATATATTTTCTGGCAATTCCCTTGTGGGAAATGGAAAATTTGGACCATCCAAATGTCCCCACAAGGTTGAAATTGTCAGATTTTACTATCCTTGTGGGGACATTTGGTCCTCAGTAATATATTTAAAAAAAATTTTTTAAAACAATCAAAACACACTGCACAGGGCAATAACTATTTAAAATTAAATTTACTTTCAGAAACTATGTAAGAAAGAATGTCTTTGTATGCAATAGCATTATGGTTTCCTTTGATTGGAACTATGGGCCCCACAATCTGTATCAGCATGACAATGTCACTGTGCACAACGAGGTCCGTAAAGACATAGTTTGCCAAGGTTGGTTTGGAGGCATTCAAGTGGTCTGCACAGAGCTCAACCTCAACCCCACCAAACACCTTTGGGATGAACTGGAACACTGCCTGCACATCTTGTAGCTAAATGAGTACAAATCTCCAAGTAACATTCAAGAGCTGGTAGAAAACCTTCCCAGAGGAGTGGGTCGACACTGTAGCAGCAAAGGGGCAGCCAACTCAATATTAATGGCATGCTTTTGGAATAGGATGTTCAACAACAACATACACTTTGGGCCATATATTTTAATTTGTAACAGATAAAATGCTTTAATAATGACTGAATAATGAGATGTGAGTATAAAATGTGAGGTGTGAGGAGTTAAAAAGATAATTTTATCCTGAAGAAAACCTAAACCATAACATTGCATGACAGTGACTAAATCACTCGTGCTACCATCCTAATTATGTAAAATCTAAAGGAATTAGTCATTAGCAGTGATGGGAATAACGGCGTTAGAAATAAATGGCGTTACTAATGGCGTTACTTTTGTTAGTAATGAGTAATCTAATTACTTTTTACATCGTTATAACGCTGTTCCCGTTACTTTCAATAAAATACTATGCGTTACTTTATTAAAGCTGTTTTCATCT
>JAPEKO010000019.1:25805495-25819069 GCA_027576075.1 Cathorops hypophthalmus
AGTTAATGTTAAAATGTTCAAATAAAATGTTTGTTGAGTAATTGAATATTTTTTGAATTTCCGTCATTTAAGGGTAGGAGAGACTGGGAAATTAGAGGTGGGTGTGTGTGTGTGTGGGGGGGGCATTCAGAAAATTTTGTCCCGGGCCCAGCCACACCTGTCAGCGGCCCTGTCTGCATGGGTTGCCTCTGGATGCTCCGGTTAGGTTAGACATGCAGGTTAGGCTAATTGGTGGCTCTAAATTGACCATGGTTACAGACTTGTGTGTAGTAAGTTACGGAGGTAACTATGTATCTGTGAGACCGAGGGATGAAGGAATGATCACCTTCGTTCTGCCTATTACCGAGACCATATATCAAAAAAGTCATGTCCATGACCTCCGGAAGCAGAACAACTCGCACTATAAATAGCAGAGAATGTTCCCGGTTCAGTCTCCTACCTTGAGCGCCTCAGGATGGTCCGAGCGACAAGGATAGTGATGGTCATCCCTTGGTCTCACAGATACATAGTTACCTCCATAACTTACTATCTGTTTCGACCTCGCTCTGACCATCACTACGGTCTAAAAAAGGGATGACACATACCAAAAGAGTCACAAGGAACCCAGAATTAATCATTAGAACCTCGCTCGGTCACAGACATGAGGGCGGCATCACCGACCGGAGCTGGGCGAGTTACGTCTACCCTGTAAAATATAGTAAAAAGTGCATGGCGTAGCCTATGAAGCCGCTGCACAGATAATCGCCTGCTGCCATACCCTTAAGAGCAGCCCAAGACATAGCTACACTTCTGGTAGAGTTGGCCTTCGTACCTGAAGGGACCGGTATCCTCTGAGCCCTGTAAGCGTGGGAAATAACCTCCACCAGCCAATAAGACAGTCTCTGTTTGGAAAGTGGCAGCCCGCGCTTTGCCGCCCCATAACAGACAAAAAGTTGAGAAGGTGTTCTCCTCAAGGACTGTGTACAGGCCAGATATGACCTCAAGGCCCTGACTAAGCAACTTGTCCTGCTCTGTCTGCGAGGCAGAGGAAGACTAGAATTGGGACATCTCCAGAACCTGGTTGATGGACTGCTGATTAAGAACCTTTGGCAGAAAGGCTGGATTTAGCCAAAGCGACATGCCAGTGCCTCCTGCCTGCCACCTTAGACAGTTGTCACAAATAGAGAGAGCACACAGCTCTCCGATCCGCTTTGCTGAACAGAGTGCCAAGAGAAAAGCAGTCTTAAGGGACAAAGATCGCAAATCTGTGTCTGAAATAGGCTCATACGAACCTTCAGTGAGCTATGTTAAGACTGTGGGCAGATCCCAGCTCAGCGCCCGCAAGGTGAGACCTGGATGCAACCGGCAGGCTCCCTTCAAGAACTGGCCAATCAAAGGATGCCTACCCAGGGGTTTGTTGTCTGCGCCCTGGTGAAAGGCTGAAATGGCCGAAGCATAGAACTTTATTGTACTGACTGCCTTGCCTTGACCCAAATGGGACTGCAAGAAGTGTAAAACATGTGGCACAGGGCAAGCTGCTGGCCCAAGACCCATGTGGGCACACCAATCTGAAAAGATCCTCCATCTGAGTACGTAGCAAGCTCTCATAGATGGAGCCCAGGTGTTATTGAGTGTTTCTTGAATAGACTCGTCTAGCCACTCAGTGATGGACTCTGCAGGGGCCAAACCCATAGACGTAGGGCACCAGGGTTCGGATACCAGATTTGCACATCCGCCTGTGACACAAGATCTGCTCTGCATGGAAACTGCCATGGCTGCCCCGTGAGAGAGTACCATTCCGGGCAATGTGTTGTCTCTGCTGACACAAAGAGATCCACTTGTGCAACACCGTACCGCTTCTAGATCTAGCTGATGACATCCGTGTTTAGTCTCTATTCTCCCGGGAGTTGCCCTGTCCTGGAGAGAGTGTCAGCTGCTCTGTTCTCCCTACTCAGTATGTGCACTGCCCTCCGTCAATAGAGTTGTGGCCATGCCCATGTCAGCAACTCCTCTGTCACCTGGAGGTACTGCCAGGACCTCATGCCCCCTTGGTGATTCACATGATACACCGCCAAGGTGCTGTCTGTTCTCACAAGAATGTGTTAGTATTGCAACAGTGGCAGGAATCTTCGAAGAACGAAATGGATGGCCTTCAGATCAAGGACGTTTATGTGCTCCAACATCCACGGGGGTTGCCTCAAAGGATGTAGAGCTTGGATGCAAGCCCAAGACACATGCAGCCTACCTGCCTGTTGTCTTTTGGATAGAGATAGAAAATGTTGAACCAGCACTGCAGGGGCGTGCCCACAGCAGGCTAAGAGGAATTATTACTGCTACCACAGCCATCAAATCCAGCAGCTTCTGGACTCTGAGCCATAACAAGACTGTCCAAGTGGAAATAATTCAGCATTTCAATCAAGCTGTCCACTCGCCATGGAGTGAGAGACGTAGTTATGCCAACTGAGTTGCAGAAGATGCCAAAGAATTCCACCTGTTGGCGTGGATGCAGGTTGCTCTTATTGTGGTTGACAGTGAAGCCCAAGGATTGGATGTGGGCCAGAACTGTGTCTGTGTCGCACACTACCTGCTCTTGGGAGGGGGTGCAGATGAGTCAATCATCCAAGTAGGGTAGGATTTTCACACCTCGAGCCTGGCGGGGGGACAGTGCGGTTGACACCATGTGAGTAAAAACCCTTGGGGCCAGGGAAAGGCCAAAAGGAAGGACCTGGCACTGGAACACCCTGCCCTAGAAGGCAAGCGCAGGAAGGGCCTGTGTTCTGGGCAGATTGGGACATGGAAATACGAGTCCTTTAGGTCCAAAGATGTGAACCACTCCCCATGCCGGATGGACTGAATTACCACTCTTGTGTGGACCATCTTGAAAGGCAGCACCTTGAGATATCACTTCAAGGGCCTGAGGTCGGCAACAGGCCGTTGACCACCATTTTTGTTTTTTTTGGAAACAATAAAATACTTGGAATACAACCCAGTGAGGTTTGCACTGGCCAGTACTTCTGAGATGACCCCTTTTAGAAGTAACTCTTGAACCTCCTTGAGGAGTATGGACATCAAAGCTGGGTCTTTTATGGATGTTACCCTGACCCCTGAAAACATAGGGGTTCACCATTGAAATTGCAATAGGTAGCCATGAGCCACCATAGCCACGACCCAAGGGTCTGGCACAATCCACTCCCAGGAGGTCCATGACAGCAAGGAAGGACAATTGATGGGTGACCCAAGACTCCTATGCAGGACCGCTGCCGCGGTCTGCACCCCTGCCTGTGCCCTACTGCAGTCCTCTTCATCCCCTGAGCCAGGGATTTGGGGCCATACTTCTGTTGGGTGCGTGAAATCACCAGTCTCATGGGGACATTGGGTCGTTGCCCACCAGCAGAGGCCGGGTCGGCTTCCGCAGCCTATACATACCCATAGGCACCCAGCTGGCAGTTGAAGCTGACTTACTGTACACACTGGACAACTTCCCTAGATGCCACAGTGCGCTCAAGCACCTCCTGGGATCCTGGGTGAAAGACATGCCCAGGTGCCATGAGGAGGCTTAGCAACTCCTGCTTGATGGCTTCCAGCAGGGAGGTTTGTGCCAGCCAAACCTGTCTGCGGTACAGCATGGCAGAGGCCATATCTTCCCCCACGTCTTGTCTCAGCTGGGAGTGGGAAGAAAGACCTGCGTCCATCAGGGCCCTGGCATCCTGATTGCCTGGGCTCAGTGTCTTCCATAGAGCTGCCAAGGTGATGGCCAGAGCGTTACTCATTCGGGCCGCTCGTGCTGATGCATTAAAAGAGTGAGTGGCCAGGCAGTCTGTCTTGGCGCACTCCTACGAGGGCAACATGGATTGGGGAATACGTGGGCAAGGTCCAGCGATGTCAATGCAGCCATTGATGGCTCAACTGGTGGCATGTCCCCCAGTCCAGTCTCAACCGGGTAACCCGCTGTTGCCAGCTGGCGGCAGCCTGCATGAAACCGGGGCATTGCGATGACTTACCACATGTTGACTTAAGCATTGCTGTGTAATCGTCCGCCACAAGTATAGGAGGTGGTAGGGTAGTGCAAGGGGTGCCCTCCCAAACTCCTCCCAAAGGAGCTGGGGCATGTGCAAGCACCTTAAGGCCCAAGACCTTGGCAGCGCCCGGGGGCAATGAAGTAGATGACGAGCCCTGGTGACTTTCCAGCCTATCCATCCTCGGTGACAGAGCCTGGAGAATCAAGAGGATCTGGAGCAACTCTGTTACCACTCTCCATCACTGTAGCTGAGGCAGGGCACATAGCAGGTCTGGGCGCCTCTCTTTGGGCAGGCCTGTGGGAGGATTCCCGCTGCTGGTCACATGGATGCTTGTGTTTGTGCTTATGCCCATGCTTACTGGAGAGGGACAGCTGGTCGGGAGAGCTTCACCCCTCTCTCCAGCTCTTGCACACATGGCCTCCCACCTGGCTGGCCCGGCACTGTCTTTCCCCCCTGGAGAGATTGCAGGCCACGCTACAGTTGTTGTCCATGTCCTCCAGCATATGGGCAGCTCCAAGGCACATTGAACACTCCCTGTGCCCATATCTGGAACTCATTGAGACCCTGCAAATCCTGCAGTAGTGGGAAGACATCATAGCCACACAGAGGCCTAGGCAGTCTGAAGTCTGGAGTTCTCCTCGAGTAGTCCACCAAGGTATTATGGTGGCCTGCACCAGTGCGTGAATGCACTTAGCGGGCGCACACTAGCCCCACCAGCTGTGAACAGCGGTTATAGGGTATGCCACAGGATCATGATGGTGGCCCGCACCAGTGCACGAATGCACTTAGCAGGCACACACTAGCCCCACCAGCTGCGAACAGGGGTGTAGGGCGTGGCAGAAGAGGGTGTTGCAGAGGAGCACTGTCGCAGTCTGCGCCTGATGAAAATAGGAAACACAGCACACAGTATTATGGTGGCCCATACCAGCGCGCAAATGCACTTAGCGGGCACACACTAGCCCCACCGGCTGCGAGCAGTGGTATAGGGTACGCCACAAGATCACGATGGTGGCCCACACAATCACACGACAGACAGGGGTATAGGGTGTGGTATGGAATACTGCCAAGGCCTGCACAGTGTGCAAACGCACCTAGCAGGCTACACCAGTGAACAACAGCAGCAACAAAAAAGGCACAACACAATAGCAGGTTCACACCAAAACACAGTATGAAACTCGAGTAACAAAGCCACTTACCGTGGCAATATAGGACAATTCAAACAAATATAGCACTAGGTGGCCTGTAGCAGCGGTCTGACAGGCTGTGGCAGTGGGGGCATGGTCGAGCGGCGGTCTGTGAACAGACAGCGGAGCCAGGGAAGGTAAGTGGCAGATTCACTGCACCTGACAGGAATTAACCTGTGTTTGTGTGCCCTCCCGTCATGAATGTCAAAAGCTGTAAAGCTTAAATAAAAAGGAGTTTAGAGAACTCAATTCTGGCCTGCCGTGCTTCTGTGCTCCACCCACTATAGAGCATTCCTACAAAAGGCTCACACAACTTCTGGCTGCGACAAACAGCAGTAAAAAAATACAAACATAAGTATTACGGTGGCCCACACCAGCGCGCGAACATACTTAGTGGGCTCGCACTAAGCCCACGGCTGCGAACAGCGGGAAAGGCACACAGTGGTAACGAACTCATTACCCGGAAATCTAGAGCATATAACGTAAACAAAGGCTATCTGAAAAAACAAGCTTACAGCCTACCGACAAATTAAGCTAAGTACATAGCTCATAAATACACAAACCACAATTCTTGGGGACACAAGGCACCTGTACCTCACAGGTAACGAATTAGTGGAATGTGATTCAAATAAATCAGGATTTCTTACCTTACAGGTCTCTTACTTACAGTCTCGTATGAGGTGATCAAGGTGAGAGACTGAACCAGGAGCAATCTCTGCTATTTATAACGTGAGTCATTCTGCTTCTGGAGGTCATGGACATGACTTTGTTGACATATGGACTCAGTGATAGGCAGAACGAAGGTGATCATTCTTTTTTTTTAGACTTTTTTAGTGACGGTCAGAGTGAGGTCGAAACAGATATTGTTTAATGAAGTAGACGGTAGAAAGGCAAAGGTACCATAGGGCTCAGGCAAAAATTAGTAGTCAAAAAACAGGCCAGGAGGTCAAAAACACAGAGGGGCAGGTAGACACAATCAGAGATTAAAAAAAAAAAAGGACAGAAAAATCTTCACAAAAACTGATGAACACAGTCACAAGAGAAATCCAGGCAGATGTAGCAAAAGACACAATTCAAAAGAACAGGCAAGCAAAAACAGGGACAAAAAAACTTGACAGAAAAACTTGACAAAAAAAACCAAGGAAAAATTCAGGCAGGGGGAATCAAGAAGACACAATACCAATGAGCTGTAGCAAGGAAAGGAAAGTCTACAAGAGACAGTCTAGCAAATAGAGTAGCTCCAAACAGTTCTTAAAAAGCCTTAGCTGATGGGAGAGGAGTGGTAGCAGGTGTGGGAGTGCTGCTTCAGGAAATGGCCTTCAGCAAGGCAGGACTGAATTCCTGTCCTGGATCCAGCCTGGAGCCAGAATGGAAGTCCCACAATCTAAGGCATGGATGGACTGGACCGGACTGTCACAGAGCAAGTATGCTTGATTTTAAACAATATTCAGACACAACATATGACTGCTCAGCGATGTTCTGGTTATGAGTCTGTGTGCCACTCAAAACTTGTCTATCAAGTCTGTCATGTCAGATAATACCCCAGCTCTTCTTTTACACCACATATTGTTGTCTTGCAGGTACAGTCCAGATCCAGCATGGTTGGAACACAACTGTACAGATGAACTTACCTCCACCTCATCACTGAGCATGGTGTGCACGTGTTTGTTGACAGCTCTTGTTCAAAACCTAACAATTTAGTTCTTCTGCATGGATATTCTATTTATACAGATTCCTGTTATGCCTTTGGGGTAGCTCATGATTTTTTGGAAAATTTGGCACTCATGTGGCTTTAAGGCCACTTACGGTAAACGTATAATGCATGCCTCTCTTGTTGCAGATCTTTTAAAAATATGTTCCCTGCCTAAACAATTATCTATCATTAAAACAAAGGTCATGACTCTGGTGACTCAACTGAGGCCAGAGGGAACCACTTAGCAGACCAAGTCGCTAAGCGGGCGGCCAAAGAGGGAAAACCTTTCCCAAATGTTTCTGAATCACCAAATTATTCAATGTTTCCTCATTTTTATTTGTCTTGTGACAGATTAGACATCACTTTTCTACAGACTTAGGCTACTGAGGCTGACTTGACCTTCTACCGTCCATCCCTTGCAAAATTAGAATAATTCCAATTTGAGATCCAAATTGTCTCCTTTTGAGGTAATAATGGGCTGACCATTCCCAACCCCTTGAACCAAAAGTAACCTTGGTGTTTCATGTACATGTGATCTGGATATGATTCTTGGTGATTATTTAAGCTTTGATTGAAAACTTGAACAGTATACTTGGTGATGTCTCTGTGTCTCTCCCTCTGCCCACAGAAAAGCCTACTCACGCATTTCATCCAAATGATTATTAGTGCACAGCCTGAATGAGAAAAGCTGACGAGAACAGCCGTCCTCACTGAGTCCCAGCCACAATGGATACATACAAGTCATCAAAAGTGTCATTCCTTCCTATTGACATCTCACCTTTGACAGGAGCAATATAGCAATAAAGAAGTCCTTAGTGAACCTCTTCTCATCTCACTTTTTCACATACACTTATAGTAATTTTTGTATTAGTTTTCTTATAACACTCCCTTATGACACATATGCTGACACAACTTGTGAATGCCACTTATATAGCTGTACCATTGCAAGATCTTGAAATTCAGACCAAGGAACATCCAGTGTGAGCAAGCATGCATCAGATCCTTTCAGGATCTAAGAGGGCATTGATAGAGATATTTGTTTTGCATGCTTGGAACTGGTACAGGCTGGTCTGATTGCTACTTGTTCTTGAAACTGGAACAAGCAGGCTGTTCTGATTGCAACTTGTTTTGGTTAGTTAAATCCTTGAGATTTATCATTGCTCACACATTCTGCTCTCTGATTACTGAAAGTTATGTTGACCAGTAATGTCCTTCTTCTTTTCATAAGATTATGATCCAGACAGGTGATGGAATGGTACATACTGTCTCTTTTCATTCATAAAGTAGTGTAGTCTAAACTAGGTGTAATCTAGAGACCCATCGACTTCTCGTACTGGCCATCAAAAAGACAGGTCAACGGGTATCTAGATAACACCTAATTTTCTGCCACAACAGGCTTCAAAATTCCCATTTGGGGAGCCTTGGGAGCACATTGTGCATGCTGGCTTGGGACCCAGTCATGATGGGAAACACCTGATGCTGATTTGAGTGTGATCAGCATGCTGTTTTCACAGAGACCTTGTGAAGTATTCTGTCAGGTACAGTATGGGGCAGTAGACAGGTCTAAGCGCAGGAAGTGTGTTTATTACCAGGTGTGATATTTACATAAATGAAACTGAAAGCAGAGTGTGGCAATATAGCGGGTGAGTGGAGCACAGAAGGATGGCAGGCCAGAACTGAGTTCCCAGAAACTGTTTATTTTGTACTTTTCAGTACCAAAATTCACACACTCTCCCAGCCACACGCACATACACACACAGGTAATCTGGTTGGGGAGAGAGCTCCCTTCCTCTGCTCTCTCTCTCCTTATAAAGGGCGCCGTCACTGGGAAGACACAAACACACGTTAATTGACATCAGGTGTAGTGATTCTGACACTTACCTTCCCTGACTCTGCCCTCCGGTCACAGACCGACGCTTGACCACGCCCCTGCTGCCACATACCCCCACCGCCCGACTCAGGCCAGGCAGCCATCCGGCCCGCAGCTGACTCCCCCCCCCGACGGGAGAGGAAGTCCGCTACGACCATTTGCGCCCCTGGCCTGTGGACCACCTTGAAGTTAAAGGGCTGGAGTGCCAGATGCTAACGGGTGATTTGTGTGTTGGCATCCTTCATGCGGTGGAGCCACTGGAGGGGCACATGGTCTGAACAGAGGGTGAAAGGGCATCCCAGCAGGTAGTAGTGGAGGATGAGGACCGCCCACTTGATGGCCAAGCACTCTTTCTCTATCGTGCTGTAGCGCCCCTCATGCACCAACAGCTTTCTGCTGATGTACAGCATAGGGCAGTCCTCCCCCTCCACCTCCTGGGACAGAACAGCCCTCTGTCCAACGCGTCCATCTGCAACATAAAGGGGAGAGAAAAGTCAGGGTAGTGTAACAGTGACCCCCCACACAGTGCAGCCTTCACCTCAGAAAAAGCCCGTTGGCGTTGCTCTGTCCACTGGACCGGATCTGGTGCCCCCTGTTTAGTGAGATCAGTCAGCAGTCTGGTGATGTCCGAATAATTAGGTATAAACCTATGATAGTAGCCAGCCAGCCCCAAGAACTGTCTCGCCCCCTTTTTGGTCTTGGGCAGGCTGCAGTCACTGCTGTCTTATTAATTTGGGGACGCACCTGCCCATGACCCAAGTGGAAGCCCAGATACCATACTTCCACCCGCCCAATCGCACACTTCTTTGGGTTGGCCATGAGACCCGCTTGCCTCAGTGACCCAAGGATGGCCCTCAGGTTTTGTACATGCCGCAGCCAGTCGTTACTATAGATTATGATGTCGTCTACGTATGCAGCCACATAGGTGGCATGGGGGCAGAGGACCCTGTCCATAAGCCGCTGGAACGTAGCAGGCACCCCAACCAGCCCAAACGGAAGTGTGACAAATTGGTGTAAGCCAAACAGTGTGGAAAAGGTCATTTTCTCTCAGGATAATGGAGTCAAGGGGATCTGCCAATATCCCTTTGTCAAATCCAGTGTCGAATAAAAGCGAGCCATGCCTAGTTAATTGAGCAACTCGTCAATATGAGGCATTGGGTACACGTCAAATTTAGACACCGTGTTGACTTTTCTATAGTCCACACAGAACTGGACCGACCCATCGGCCTTGGGAACCAAGACCACCAGGCTGCTCCAGTCACTGTGGGACTCCTTGACGATGCCCATGTTGAGCATGGCCTCGAGTTCTTCCTGAACCACCTTTTTCTTGTGTTCGGGCAGCCTCTAAGGGCGGCTATGCACTACCACCCCCGGGGGCATCTCAATGTGGTGTTCTATGAGGCGGGTGCGGCCAGGCAGGGGTGAGAACACATCCGAAAATTCAGCTTGCAACCGGGCAACCTCCGTGAGTTGGGTCGTGGAGAGGTGGTCTCCACAGGGGACCAGAGTGGTAGTCAGTGTTCTCTTTTGAACCTCTGCCCCCAGCTCCGCCTTCTTGGGAACCAGCAACACCAACGCCATGGGGACCTCCTAGTTCCAAAGTTTTAACTGATTAAGGTGGTAAATCTGTAATGCCCCTCCCCTGTCCATTCGCCTCACCTCGTAGTCGACGTCCCCGACTCGCCGTGTGACCTCAAAGGGTCCTTGCCACTTGGTGATCAATTTGGAGCTCGGTGTGGGCAACAGTAGGAGTACTTTATCTCCCAGTGCGAACTCCCTAAGGTGCGTGCCCCTGTCATACAGGTGGACTTGCCATTCTTGGGTCTGCCACAAATTCTCCTGGGTGAGGTGTGTGAGGGTGTGGAGTTTTGCGCGCAGGTCAAGAACATACTGAATTTCATTCTTACTCTGTGAAGGTCCTTCCTCCCAATTTCCCACAGTACATCTAGGATGCCCCACAGTTTATGCCCATATAATAATTTGAATGGGGAGAATCCCGTGGAGGCTTGTGGGACCTCTTGCACTGAGAACAACAAGGGTTCGAGCCATTTATCCCAGTTGCGTGCGTCCTCGCTTACAAATTTTTTAATTATATTTTTAAGTGTGCAATTAAATCATTCAACTAAACAGGCCGTTTGTGGGTTATAAACACTGGTGTGGATCAGCTTAATTCCCAATAACCCATACAGTTCGCGCAGTGTGTGTGACATAAACGTAGTGCCTTGATCATTCAGAATCTCTTTGGGGATTCTGACTTGGGAGATGACATGGAAGAGTGCTTCCACAACACTTCGTACTGAGATATTGTGGCGAGGCACTGCTTACGGGTATCGGGTTGCATAGTCCACCAGAACTAAAATAAAGTGATAGCCTCGTGTTGACCGACCTAATGGCCCAACGAGATCCATCCCAATTCTTTCCAGCTGTGCCTCGCCCATTAGCAGGGGGAGGAGGTGCACCGCATGTTGTTCCACTGGCCAGCCCGAGGCCTCTGCTGCCTGTTCAAAGAACGCAAGGAAGGCCTCGGGGTCGTCGTGCGGGCCCATCTTCATTAGGGTGGGGTGGGGAGGGTCCGTGACAGTGGACCCCACTGACGCGAGTAGGTGCCGGAAGGCCTGGCGATCTTCCTGCTGCGCCAGCACCAGGGACTCAAACCTTTGCTTCTGCTCCTTCCAGAGGGCGACCAGCGCCTGGTACTGGCTTTGTTGGGCCATGGCGAGGGCATGGATCAGGTCCTTGAAGGGGGAGGACTCCATGGGGCTGTTCTCCTCTGCGCTCCAATCTCGGGTTTCGGCACCACTGTAGGAATCTGAGCTGGTGGATGGAGCACAGAAGCACGGCAGGCCAGAACTGAGTTCCCAAAACTCTTATTTTTAAAGCTATAGATAGCTTTTCAGCCAACTGCACCACCAGTGCACACTCACTCTCTCACACACATATTTCTGGTCAGGAGAGAGCTCCCTTCCCCTGTTCTCCCTCTCCTCTTCTAGGGCACGGTCACTGGGGAAGACACACAAACACAGGTTAATTCCCGTCAGGTGCAGTGATTCTGCCACTTACCTTCCCTGACTCCACCCTCCATTCACAGACCAACACTCAACCACGCCCCCGCTACCACAGGTGACATCCACCTTTCCTTCAGTCTTGACCATCTTTCCTGTCCCTGTAGATGAAAAATATCCCCACAGCATGATGCTGCCACCACCATGCTTCACTGAAGGAATGGTGTTCTCATGACGTTGGGTTTGTGCCACACATGGCTTTTCCCATGATGGCCAAAAAGATCCATTTTAGTCTCATTTGACCAGAGATTATTCTTCCATGTGTTTGGGGAGTCTGCCACATGCTGTTGGGCAAAGTCCAAATGTGTTTTCTTAAGCAATTACTTTTTTCTGGTGACTCTTCCATAAAGCCCTACTTTGTGGAGTGTATAGCTTAAAGTGGGCCTATGGACAGATACTCCCATATCAGCTGTGGATCTTTGCAGCTTCTTCAGTGTTATCTTTGGTGTCTTTGTTGCATCTCTGTTTAATGCCCTCCTTGCCTGGTCTGTAACTTTTGGTGGGTGACCTTCTCTTGACAAGTTTGTAGTGACATATTCTTTCCAGTTTGCTATAATGGATATAATGGTGCTCTTTGGGACATTCAAAAGTTTTGGATTTTTTTTAATAATCAAATACTGATCCATATTTCTTCACAACATTGTCTCTGACCTGTTTGGAGTGCTCCTTGGTTTTCAAGTTGCTTGCTTAGTATTGTTGCAGAGTCAGGGTCTTTCCAGAACAGGTTGATTGATACAGACATCATGTGACAGATCATATGACACTTTGATTGCACACAGGTGGCACGTAATCAACTAATTATGTGACTTATGAAGAAAATTGGTTTAATCAGCTCTTATTTAGGGGTTTCATATGAAAGGGGGTGAATACCTATGCACACTCCAGATTTCTGTTTTTTCATCTTAATTATTGTTTGTGTCACAATAAAACAACAATGTGCAACTTTAAAGTGGTAGGCATGTTGTGTAAATCAAATGGTGGCTAATCCTCCAAAAATCCATTTTACTTCCTTCTTGTAATGCAACAAAACAGAACAAACACCAAGTGTGATGAATACTTTTGCAAGACACTGTATGTCTTCCATTACTCAACAGTCTGAGGTCTCCATTGTCAAATTTCTGAGCTTCATAATGTGCCACACATTCTCAATGGGAAGCAGGCAGGCCAGTTGAGCACCCATGCTCTTATGATGAAGTCATACTGTTGTAAAACATGCAGAATGTGGTTTCACGTTGGCTTGCTGAAATAAGCAGGGATGTCTCTGAAAAAGACATAACCAGGATATGCTACTCTAAAACCTTATGTACTTTTCAGCATTAATTGTGCCTGCACAAATGTGCAAGTTACCCATACCTTGGGCACTAGACACCCATACCCCACCACAGATGCTGACTTTTGACCTTTTTGCTGGTAACAATCTGGATAGTCTTTTCCCTCTTTATCCTGAATGTCTATGATGTCCAAAAACAATTCAAAATATGGACTCATTAGAACACAGCTCAATTTTCCACTTTGCATCAGTCCATCTCACATGAACCTTGGCCCAAAGAAATTGGCTCTGTTTCTGGTTGTTGTTGACATATGGCTTTCACATTGCATGGTTTTTCTGATGTAAAAAAAAAACGAGACCACAATAAATAATTTAAAAACTTTCCCCACCTTTAATGTGACCTATCACCAGCGCGGTAGCGTTGGTATATAGGGGTTGGCCAGGTTTAAATCCCTACAGAGATTTCTTCATCTTCTCCTTCTTTTTCAGAGGGACTC
>JAPEKO010000019.1:26998946-27009924 GCA_027576075.1 Cathorops hypophthalmus
TTAGAGTCACCAGTTAACCTAACCTGCATGTCTTTGGACTGTGGGGGAAACCGGAGCACCTGGAGGAAACCCACGCAAACACAGGGAGACATGCAAACTCCACACAGAAAGGCCCTTGCTGGCCACGGGGCTCAAACCCAGGACCTTCTTGCTGTGAGGCGACAGCACTAACCACTACACTACCGTGCCACTAGAACAGTATACATTGTGTGCCAAATGCAAGCTGTGATTGATTTGGGAATTACCTGACTCCATTATTTAAAGGCAGAGAAGTTTGACAAGGAGGAACAGTCGAGAACAACTGATCACTGAATTTGCCATGGGGCAGTCTTGTCGGGATGATAAATGACCCAGATAAATGCTACTGCACATGCATACACCTTGCGACTTGCCAGGAATCGTATTTAGACAGTAAGCAGGGACAAGTTGCACCCAGAACAAGATGTTCCGGAACAAATTGCACCACTTCATAAAGTGGAGCAAGTTGTGCCCACCACTGTCAAATTGTTCAAGAACAAATCATGTTTAGATAAGCAACTTGTTCAAGGAACAACTTGTCCTGGAGCAAGTGCCTATGTAAAAGCAGCTTTGGAGATAAAGGGGAGGTTTGATATTGGCCTCCTGGATGGCTGACAGGGGTTGAGATCAGGTGCTTTAATCGGGGGTTTGATAACTGCTAGTTTCAAGGATTTGGGTACATAGCCAGTTCTAAGGGAAGAATTGATTATTTTTTATGAGAGGTTCGAATGCTTATGGTATGATCTGTTTGAGAGTTGTGTAGGTAGGGGGTCTAGTATACAAGTTGAAGATTTTGATGTGGAAATTTGTGAAGCTGGTTCAATTTCTCGAAGGGGAGTAAACATTTTAATTGCTGACTTGATACAGTTACATTGTTATCTGAAGGGTTACTTCAATTGTCTGGCCTTAAATCAGTAATGGAATCAACTGGGTAGACTTAATTTTTTATGGCTACATATGGTAGTATAAAGAACTTCACGTGCATTGAATTTATAACCAGATTTTTGTGTGATGCCTAGATAATCATTATAAATAACTATGATGCATCCTTCCCTGCAAGTTAGATGAAGCTAGTGTATATAATTGTATCCAAGAGGTCTAGCTTCATTTAATGCTACCACTCATTTGTTTTAATCCATGTTTCTGCAGAACACAGTACATTAAACTTCTGGTCAGCAATAAGTCCATTAACAATTAGCACTTAGCACTTTAGATGTATGAGCTCTTATATTTAATAGTCCTACCTTTAGATCAAAGGTGCTGGCAGTGGCTGTACATTCAGTATGATCTAATTTTATGTTAATTTGGTTACTAGAACAAACTCTGAGTATTTCTACTTTTTTTGTATAGCACAGGGAACAGACAGTCTCAGTATAGTGGAACCTGAGTGACAACTCTGTGCAGCTAGCAGGCAGATGGTTTAGCCATCGTTATGCCACACTGGGATGAGGCCAGTGTCAAAATCCAGCCTGGAACTTCCAAATCCTGACCTGAACCTTTGCTCCTCCCTTCACGTTTTTCCCATTCTCCCAGTGCTGTGTCAGCACACCTACTATACATTTGCTATTAGCCACTCTATATAAACACACAGAGGAGAATTACACAACATGGATAAATACTTACTGTAAGTTTTGCTAAGTTCAAGTTCATGGTCCTTGCTCCATCTTCCTGGAATTTTGCTGAGAGATTTTCAGACAATGCTGCTGTGCCTAATTCCTGCCTGTTCTCCTCATGAGCCTACTCATCAGGTATGCCTCAGTTCATTTCTAGTAGTTGCTCATTGGATCAAATCTGTTGCTGTGGACTCCGGGTCATGACATAATTTACCTGCCACATCATGGACCCAGCAGACTACGATGCTCTCAGATCTGCATTGGCCAAGCAGGGCTCTGTTCTCGGATCCCATCAGCAAGAGATCATAGCTGTTCACCATAGCATGTCCTCCATCACTGATACCCAACAAAGACTCTCTTCATAGATGGAGAGCCTTCAGGTTTCGATTTCGGGCTGACCAGCACCAGCTCCAACCAGTCAACTGGCTGCTCCATCCTTACACCCCCATTAGTCTCAGCTCCCTGCTCCACAGCCATATGATGGTGCACCCAGGACCTGCCATTCATTCCCGTCACAGTGCTCCTTAGCCATGGAACTTCAGATGTCTGCTTTCCCATCTGAGAACTCCTGAGTAGCTTCTGCCATCATGCTCATAACAGGAAAGGCACAGGAGTGAGGAACAGCTGTTTGGGATGCCAGGATGCCCTGCTGTTCAAGTTTCATAGATTTCACTAAGGGGATGCAGAAAGTTTTAACCATTTCCCCAAGGGCAGGGAGGCAGTGAGACAACTGATGGGGCTGAAGCAAGGTGCTCGTTCAGTTCATAATTACGCCATTAAATTCTGGACTTTTGCCACAGCTGTTGACTGGAATGCGAGTGCCTTGTATGATGCCTTCTTTCATGGGCTAAATCATGCCATCTTGAATGAGATTGTACCTCATGACCTTCCTGACAACCTGGATGGCTTGGTAGACCTGGC
Source organism: Cathorops hypophthalmus (assembly GCA_027576075.1). Taxonomy (NCBI): domain Eukaryota; kingdom Metazoa; phylum Chordata; class Actinopteri; order Siluriformes; family Ariidae; genus Cathorops; species Cathorops hypophthalmus. The sequence continues at coordinate 27,001,499 of JAPEKO010000019.1, forward strand.
TGGTTGGGTGGATGCTGCCTTCTGCTGCACAATCAGAGAAGAAATTAGAGGTGGAGCCCAAGGGTCGAACCCAAGACTGTCACCTCTCCATCAGAGGGTGTCACCCTGATGAGTCAGAACTCATGCAATTAAGAAGGACCTGGGTAATCCCAGAGGAAAGAAGATGACCTCAAGAAACTAGTTCCTGTTTTTACTGTGGACAGTCTGGATATTTCATCTCCCATTGCCCAGTAAAAAGGGGCTGCCCACCAGTAGATGCAGGGATATGGGTTGGCATCTCTACACACACTTTCCCTGCTGCTAGGTCAAGTTTGGCCATTGAGATTTCATTCCAAAACAAAGTCCAGTCTGTTCAAGCCCTCATTGATTCCGGTATGAACCACAGCTTTATCAGAACTTCCTGATCGGAAGATTTGGGCATCCCCTTATGTCAGCTAGATTGCCCCCTTGTGACCAGAGCTCTGAATGGGCCTGAACTCAGTCCCATTTCCCATGTCTCTGACCCAGTTACTTTGAAGGTTTCAGGTAATCATGGCAAATCAATTTCATTCTACGCCATGAATGACTCCCTTGAGTTTATTGTCCTTGGCCTTCCCTGGTTACATCTTCATAACCTCCACATTAACTAGAGTGATAGAACCGTTCTCTCTTGGATTACTTGTGTAGCCTTGTCTAGATTGGGGAAAAATCATCTAAACATAAATAAGTTCTGCTTATAAGTTAATTTCATTAAAATGCATTTCATTGTGATTGAGAATTACATAAAAGCCCTGTCAGTTCATATTTCATATAAAAGGTTAAACAATAAATATGGATGATATTACATGTGAAAATTATATGTTAACAAGCAATGTTGTTTATTACGGTGTATAGGCATCTGATGTACTCATTTTGTAACACATCCTTATTCTACCTGTCAGTTTGCTCGGTTTCCATAGTTATGAAAACCTCCCATCCAATCAAACAGGCTAAGGGGGTGGGACATCCAGGACTTACCTGTACAGGGAACAACACCAGAGAGAGAGAGAGATGGGATACACACAAGGGGAAAGATGCATGTGATGTAGCGTGTGCTATTGCACCGAGCATTGCCTTAATTTCTAGTGTTAAATGCAGAGTTTACCAGCCGAACAGGGCATTCTAAGGTGTACTGAAGGTAAATGTTGTTTATGGAAGTTGTGGTAAATATGGACTGTTTTACTACTGTTTGTGATGATGAATGCTACATGTGATGAGCGTTTAGCTCGTGCTAACATGCTAGTAGTGATTTTCCACACAGTTGAATGTAGTAGCCTAACGTTACTCTATGTGCTTAGTGTGTGTTGCTATAGTATACTATGTGAACTCGGAAGGAGCTTGCAGAATTGCACAGAGACTATGAATATGAGGATTTAGAGCTGTGTGTATATGCTCACCAGAGAATCCGGACCAGGACACACATCTTGGACCTTTTTTTGTTTACCCTCAACAGCGAGTGGTGGCTAGTGGCACCGAGTGTGGCCAGTCAGCAGTTCCTGGGGTTTCTTTTCTCTCTCCCTCCTCATTCCATCACAACATTCATCCCCATTCCTGACAAGCAGCATACAAACTGACCGAGGACAGGCTGTGAGTACAAGCAGCTACAAATACACCAGAGTGACTCAGTGTCTTTTATTTTGCTTGTTTAAGTGAAGCGGTCACCCAGTTAAAGACCTCACCGCTCACAAGCCACGATTCTGGCCAGCAACATTTGTGTTTTGGGTTTGTGCACACAAGGGTTTATGTTCAGTGCGGAAAGAGTACTGCATTAAGGGAATACTAAGTGGTACTGATACTGAGAGTATTGTCCTGTAACAAAGATATTGTCAATATGTACCTTATGTAAAATAGTTTGTTTTAGGTTTATTACTTTATTTATATAAAAAAGAGATGTTAAACTTGGAGAGATTTCTGTTTATTCTTAGTAGGACTTTACATCGTATTTAATTTTAAGTTCTACTAAGTGGAGACACCAAATAACTTAGGCACTTACCTTCTTTCTGGGAAAAAGGAAAGAGTCTTCGCATTAGTTACATTTTATTAAGGTTAATACAGCACCACACAAACAAAAATAAGAACCCAGAACCCGCCCTAATTATTAAGGTGATTTCTCAGTTCATATTTTTATTTTCCTAGAGTTAGATTGGTTTGTAAAATAAATGACAATTTTCCCTGTGCTGTTGTAATTTGTGAAGCAATTTTTGTTAAAATAGTGCACAGTGCAGTAAACCCAAACAGCTACCAACATGAATCAATCCGCCCAACTTGAGTTAAGTAACTGGTGCAGAGGGTAGGGTGCTACACTTGCCACCTGGTCTGCTGCCTATCTTCTGCTCTGACTCCTTTGGCCCTTCTTGTCACCAGTCCTGATGAGATAATAGATCTTTCGAATGTGCCCCCTGAATATCTGGACCTTAGCTTGGTGTTCAGTAAGGCTCGCGCCACCTCTCTTCCTCCACATTGGCCCTATGATTGTGCCATAGAGCTGGTACCTGGAACCACACCTCCCAGAGGTTGTATCTATTCTCTTTCCATCCTGAAGTGGGAGGCCATGGACAAATACATCTCAGAGGCTGGCATTATTTGTCCATCTTCCTCTCCAGCTGGAGCAGGGCTCTTTTTAGTGGAGAAGAAAGACAAATCCCTCAGGCTGTGTATTGACCATCAGGGACGTAATGCTATCTCACCATCAAGAACCGCTATTCCTTACCACTCATGTCCACTGCCTTCAAGTTACTTCAGGGGGCTCAATTTTTTACCAAGCTGGACCTCCACAATGCCTACCACCTGGTGCGAATAAGAGAAGGAGACAAATGGAAGATGGCATTTAACACTCCTACAGGCCACTACAAATATCTAGTTCTTCTGTTTGGGCTCACTAATGCCCTCACAGTCTTTCAAGTCCTGATCAGTGTCTTACAAAATTTCATTAACCAGTTTGCCTTTATCTCGATGATATCCTCATCTTCTCCCCCACATTGGAGGTCCTGCAATGACTCCTCCCCATGTCAGACAGGTCCTGCAATGACTCGTTGAGAATCAACTCTTTGCCAAAGCAGAGAAGTGTGAGTTTCACAAGCACATCATGTCCTTCATGGGCTTTGTGATTTCCCCTGGGGTGGTCCAAATGGACCCTGACAAGGTTAAGGTGGTCACTGAGTGGCCTGTTCCCTGTTCCCATAAGGAGCTACAGCACTTTGGGGGGTTTGCTAACTTTTACTGGAGGTTTATCAGGAACTATAGCACCATTGCTGCTCCTCTGACAAAACTCATATACTCCAAGCACCCCTTTTCATGGACCAACCATGCTGAGAGGGCCTTCTACTCTTTTAAGAGCAGATTCACCATGGCACCAGTTCTCATCCTCCCTGATATTGCCATTCAGTTTATCCTTGAAGTGGATGCCTCAGACATGGGCAGTGGGGCCATCCTGTCCCAGAGGTCAGCCAGGGATAACAATGTGCACCCCTGCACATTTTTCTCTCATTACATGACTCCAGCAGAATGCAACTATGACACTGGTGATTGAGAACTACTAGCTATCAAGCTGGCTCTGGAGTAGTGGAAGCATTGGTTGGAGGGAACTGAGATTCCATTCATCATATGGACTGATCATAAGAACCTTTAGTACCTCTGGTCTGCTAAATGCCTCAATGCACATCAAGCCAGGTGGTCATCATTTTTCTCCCACTTCAACTTTGGGCACTCCTTTAGACCAGGCCCAAAGAAAATCAAGTCAGATGTTCTTTGCAGACAGTTTTCTCTAGACTCTCAGCAAGGCACTACTGAGCCCATCCTCCCTGCCCATTGTCTCATGGCTGCTGCCCTCTTTGACATAGAAACTGCTGTCCAAAATGGCCTGTTCAGTGATCCAGGACCAGGTAATGGTCCACCCAAATGTCTGCATATGCCTCCTTGCATGCACTCCCAGATGCTTCAGTGGGGGCACAGCTCCCTCCTAGCCTGCCACTCTAGGGCAGGCTGGACCTTTGTCATCCTCAGGCAATGCTTCTGGTGGCCAAGCATGCAGCAAGAGATTAAGACCTTTGTGGTGGTCTGTGACATCTGCTCCAGAAAAAAGACAAGCAACTGACCTGCTGCTGGACTATTAAGACCCTTACCTATACCTCGCAGTCCTTGGTCCCACATTGTGGTGGATTTTGATACTGGCCTGCCCAGCTCCAAGGGTAATACTTGCATCATGATTGTTGTTTGCTTCTCACTTTGTTCCCCTCCCTAAGTTGCCTTCAGAACTCTTTATCCACCATGTGTTCTGGATTCGCAGTTTGCCTATGGACATTATGTCTGACAGAGGTCCCCAGTTCTCTGCTGACTTCTGGAAGGATTTTTGCAAGCTTATTTTTGCTATTCCCAGCCTCTCCTCAGGTTACCACCCCCAGACTAATTGGCAGATGGAGTGCACCAATTAGAAGCTAGAGATCACTCTACAATGACTAACGTCCAGTGATTCTTCTTCCTGGAGCCAGGTGCTTCCTTAGATTGAATACTCCCACAACAGCCTCCCCTCATTGTCCACCAGACCGACTCCCTTCCAGTGTTGCCTCAGTTACCGGCCCCTTATTTTCCCCAAACAGGAGGAGGAGGAGGCATCTGTTCCTTCAGCTCAAGCCTTTATCTGATGCTGTCACAGAGTTGGGGCATGTGCCAGATGTCACCTGTTACATACCAGCCACAAATACAAGAGGATGGCAGATTGACATCGCAGGCCAGGTCCTGTCTATCACCTGGGACAAAAGGTCATGTTGTCCACAGCCAATCTCTCTCAGGGTTCCCTCACATAAGATGGCCCCCAGATTTATTGGCTCCTTTCCTATTTCTAAGTCCATTAACCCCATGACCGTGAGACTGGCATTGCCCAAGTCTATGCAGCACCTCCACCCATCCTTTCATGTCTCCCAACGGAGACCCCTGGTCTCCAGTCCCTTCTATACCCCTTCCAAGGCTCCTCCACTTCCCAGGATCATTGATGGCGGGGAGACCTACAAAGTCAGGAAACTACCAAAGGTCCATGTCGCAGTGGGGGTGTGGTCAAGTGACAGCTGTGAACTGTGAGGAGGCAGGTTGAACTGGCAGATAATATGTGATAAAGTGCATCTATGTCAAATTACTGGTTGTCTATTAACCCATGTCTCTGTGTGTCTTTCAGATAGCCAGGAATGAGAGAGCTGCGACACCCCATCACATGTGATTGCATATGGCAAAGCAGGCTGGCCATTCGCATTTGCACAGCAGCTCTGGGATGCCTGCTGACAGTGGCTACTGGCCAGCTAGTGCAACGTTAAATCCATCATTGAGCAAGTGACACTGGAGCAGTTCATTGCTCAGCTGCTGAGTGAGACATCAGCATGGGTCTGATGTCACTGAACAACATCACTGGAGGAGGCAGTTTGATTTGAGAACCTTGGAGAGCTTCACAAGGAGTGGACTGTGGCTGGTTTCAGTCCATCAAGTGCCACCACACACAGATGTCTTTAGGAAAAAGGCTACAACTGTTGCATTTCTATTATCAATCCACCCCTGATCCAGAGACAATGTCAGAAGTGTCTTACTTGGGCAAAAGAGAGAAAGAACCATTGCTCAGTGGTCCAAAGTCCTTGTTTCAGATAAAAGTAACTTTTACATTTCATTTGGACATCAAAGTCCTAGAGTCTGGAGAAAGAGTAGAGAGTACAGAGTCCAAGGTGTTTGAAGTCCAGTATGACCTTTCCACAGTCTATGATGATTTGGGGTGCCATCTACTGGCATTAGGTCACTGTGTTTTATCAAGTCCAGAGTCAATGCAGTTGTCTACCAGGAGATTTTTGAGCACTTCATGCTTCCATCTGCTGACAAGCTTTATGGAGATGGCAATTTCCTTTTCCAGCAGGACTTAGCACCTGCACATTGCCAAAACTACTACCAAATGGTTTGTTGACCATGATATTTCTGTGCTTGATTGGCCTGCCAACTTGCTTGACCTGAACCCCAGAGTGAATCTATGGGGTATTGTCAAGAGGAAGATGATAAACACCAGACACAAAAATACAGATGAGCTGAAGGCCACTATCAAAGCAACCTGGGCTTTAATAACACCACAGTAGTGCCACAAACTGATTACCTCCATGCCATGCTGCACTGATGCAGTTAATTCATGGTAAAGGAGCCCCAATCAAGTATTGAAAGTATAAATTAACATACTTTTCGGAAGCTGGATATTTTTGTTTTCTAAATCCTTTTTTGATTGATCTTAGGAAATATAATAATTTGAGATACTGGATTTGTGATCTTCCTGAGCTATATATATATGCCACAATAAATAAAATTAAAACAAAAAGGGTTTGAAATATTTAATGTTATATGTAATGGATATATGTAGCATTATTTGTAAGCATGGTATGAGCTTCCACTGTTATGCTGATATCACAATTGTATGTTTTAGCAAAGCCAGATGAGAGACACCAGCTTAATAAAACTGAGGAATGTATTAAGGACATTAGACACTGGATGCATATTAACTTCCTTCTACTCAATTCTGACAGGACAGAACTACTTTTTCTAGGAACACATGCAGATAGAAATAAGTTTTCTGATTACACAGTAACCTTGGATGGCCTTTCTGTCACTTCAGGTGCAGCAGTAAAAGACCTCGGGGTCGTCATTGACTCCAGTCTTTCATTTGAAACTCATGTTGATAATATTGTGAAGATACCTTAATTTCATCTCAGAAATATTGCTAAGAAATATAATATCACTACTGTACATCATGCAGAAAAACTAGTTCATGTCTTTGTTACCTCCAGGTTGCATTACTGTAATGCTTTACTGTCTGGTTGTTCCAGTGGATGCATAAACAAGCTCCAGTTAGTCCAAAATGCAGCAGCAAGAGTCCTTACTAGAACTAGAATATATGGCCACATCACCCCTATCTTATCCACACTTCATTGGCTTCCAATCAAATTTTGCATAGATTATAAAATATTACTATTGACCTATAAAGCACAGAATGAGCTTGCATCACAGTACCTGCACAAACTTCTGGTCCTTTATTATCTGCCACACCTACTTAGATCAAAAGATTCAAAAACACCACAGCAGTGGTGCAGTCGCCTAAAACTGCAGTCACCTACTTGAGTGCTTTACCAGTGAGAAGATTCATAAACATTGATTTTCTGTTGGTTCATGGTCCCCACCTGAGTGGTAAAAAACAGGTAGCATTGCAGCAAAAACAAAACAAAACCTTGCACTCTTCTCCTGAGAACTTGTCAGGATGGGGTATAAGTGTGCTGAAGTTCATAACAGACATTGGGTGGGTTAGGAGTGTCTGCAACGAAGCATTGGTGTGGTGGGTAATGTGAGCATCAAGTTCACCCCAATGCTGCAGCTGGTCGACTAGGAGATGACCCTTTGCAGACAAGGTAGCATGCCTGCTCTCTTCTGCTACAACCATGATGATGGCAAAGTAATCTGTCAGGTATTCAGAGAACAGATGCATGTAAAATCATAAACACAATTTATTAAGTAAACTGGCAAACAAATCCAAATCATAGGCAGAAATTAGAATCCAGAAACAGGCAAAGGTCAGTCGAGACACAAACAGAATATCAGAAGCAATATAAAAAAAAAGTCCAAAGTAACTCAAACCAGAGCACGAAACAAAAGACTTGGTAAAGTCAGCCACAAGGAACTGAGAGTTTACTTCACAGAGACTAAGTGCAGTGAGCATGCTTAAATAGTGTGCTGTGGTGATTTAGTCCAGGTGCATGCAATCATTAATCAGCAGACTGTGAGTGCTGAAGTGTAGGATGGGTGTTGAACTCCATGGTAGCCATATTTGAAGGCTGCTGTAAATGCTAGGAAGTGGAGTCTAGAGTGCTAGCAGTTGGAGACATGACAAATTTTGTTTCATTTTCTTCATAACAAACAATAATTATGTACCCACATTTGTAAAGGTTGAAGTAAAATATAATATTCTCCTCACTAAATATTAATTTTATTAAAATAAAAAACATTTTCTGAACAAACTTTTATGAATATTTGTAATACCTCCATTTCCTTCTCTTTTCTTTAGCTTTCAGCAGTCTATAAAAAGATAACTCTGATTTCTTGTTCAATTTATTTGTACATTCAATTGCACAACACCTCTTTCCCATTTTAAATCTTTTTTTTGTGTATGTTTTCACAGCATTAGAGCTGTGTTACCGCCACCTAGGGTGAAGTCACATGCATTCCTGCTATTATACATTAATGCACCCTCTGCTTTCTAAACAACGCAATTACCATATAGGAAAAAGAGCAGAGGGTGCATTAATGTATAATAGCACATCTGACATATCTGTCCTGAGGTGAGGGCAAGAAGGCCCACTAACTTTAATGTAAGTTCTTTTAATGAAAGCATGTCCAAAGGGTAT
>JAPEKO010000019.1:27241976-27252969 GCA_027576075.1 Cathorops hypophthalmus
TTATGTGTGAATATAGACACGTTAATTCACAGTGCGCCTTATAATCCAGTGCGCCTTATCGCCCAGAAAATACGGTATATATTAATTCAAAGCCAAGTATGTTGATTTTCAGTAAAGAGTATATTAAGTTGATTTGATTAAAAGTAAGAATAAATTGATTTATGAATGATCATAATTATAGTAAAATATACTAAAGACATTGAGATTGTTTATACTGAAGGTTGTTTTCTGTTTAGTCACAGGACTATTCAAAAAATATATTATTCTAACTCCAGCACCTGCAGTGTTTTTATATGTTATAATGAGTTAACCAAGACCATGTTGAATTAAGCCATTGTTCATTCTGGAGTGTTTTGCATGCTAATGTTATACATTTTATCAAGTTATTCTGAATTGGGTATTGTTACAAGCTTCAATATACATTTTCTTTTTTTAATCTTATGGTGTGGAAGACTGGCCAAAGTCATGAGTGTTGTGCTCGGCTGCGCCTGTATCAATCCTTAACGTGATTTGACTCCAGTCATTTTGAATCATGCATTGTATGCTCTGAATGCTGTGTTGTTCATGACATACCACTTATCATATGTTTTGATTCTTCCTGAATTGACCATTCATACTGGAAAAATTTGGCTTGGTTGATACAATATATGAGAAGCATGAGATGTGCTGCGCAATAGAAAATGTTGAACTGGTATGACGTGACATGTTAACCAATTAAATTATTTATATGCACTGTTTTTTTTTTTGAAGCTGTATAAAATGAAAACTTTGTGATTTTGAGTTGGTTCACTCTGCAGACCAAACACAGCTTTTATTGACTGATTTAATAAAAGTCTAAACTTTTCTGCAACCTCTTGGACTTTGAATCAGTTTTGCTTGTAGAGTTTAAGTTTTGAGAGTTTCTGTGACAGAAGGAGCTCAGGAACGATGGCCTCCTCTGCTATCACTGCGTTGGCCTCTGGGAGGAGATCAGGAGCAATGGCCTCTTCTGCTGGTGCTGCTTCAGCCTCTGGGAGGAGCTCAGGGGCTACAGCCTCCTCTGCTGCTTCTGTGTCGGGCCCCAATGTGATAGTCCCCCGACCCCAAAAAAAAAATTCATGATGGTCCTCCTTCTCTAATGCCACATAGATGTACCAGAGCATGACCTGAAAAGCCTGTGAGCTCTGGAGGCACAGATGTTCTACTCTCCTGAGGTACTCAGCCCATCGGTGTGCCCATCCCATGAGCCAGGAGATCATGCAGTTGACCCAGACAGTTTGTGGAGGCTTGGGCTCTTTGAGGTCTGCGTAAACAAAGGCATGTTGCAAGCTGAATCCCTTTGGGTGATAGTCTACACCATTGTAGAGCACCAAGGTGTCCATTTCAGAAAGCGGCCAGAAAAACATGGCTAGGTGCTGAGGCACAGAAATCCGGGAATGGCAGGCTGGTTGACTACATCCATAGTGGTGAAGTGTTCTGTCAGTGGCAAAGTATTCTGTCAAGGAGGCGAAGTATGCTATCAGGGAATCACATGTAAGTGCAGAAGGTGTGTTTATGAATAAAAGTGAAGACAGGTAAACAATCCAGAATAGTAGGCAAAACCGTAAAATGGTGAAACAGGCAATAGGTCAAGCGAGGCACAAACAGACTATCAAAGGCTAGACACGAATCAAACATGAGAAACAGGAAATCAAGGATTAGGAAACCGGCGGAAGCAATCAGGAACTATGTCTTGGTAAAGTGTCAGCAATGCAACTCAATACTTTGTATCATCAGTGGGCTTTCCCAGTCTTTATATAGGTGTACTGATTGCACCTTAATCCCGTGCAGGTGTGAGTTGTTTACGGCAGGCATGCAAAAGTCCGCTTGGCACATGCGCTGTCTGGAGCATGCCCAAGAGTCTGTCTGTTGCACGCACCATGGCATGCAGATGTGACAATCAATACTCCACAATGTGTGCAGAGTCTTTACGTAGACTGACTGTGATTGTGAACAGATGCCCAGGATTAATACTCAGGTGATGGAGAGCTGTGAAATGCCTGCTGAGAAGTGTAGTGCAAGGTGTGTAATGGAGTGCATGAAGCTACAGCAGACAGAGATGTGACAGACCTCCCCCCAGGATCAGAACTCTTTCTAGGATGACCTCTGGGATGGGCGGTGAGTTTGTCAGGGTGTGCGTCATGGAATTCTTGGGTGAGCATGGGGTCGAAGATTTCCTTGGCTGGGACCCAACATTACTCCTCAAAACCGTAACCCCTCCCAGTCCACTAGGTACTCTAGGCCCCTGTACCACCTACGTCAGTCCAGGACGGCATGTACAGTGTAGATTAGTTGGCCCTCTACTTCAAGGGGCTCTGGGGAAGTGTTGATGATGGAGTGAGAGGTCAATGGTCCAGAGGTGACAGGCTTGACCAGTGATACATCAAAAGAGGGAGCAATGCAGCAGTGTCAGAGTAATTCAAGACAGTAGGTTACTTCATTGATTTGCTTAAGAATTTTGTAACATGATCAATGGAACATGGATTTAACTTAGAGTAGACAGACAGGTTTTGGATGTCCCTGGTAACTAGACAGACCCTGTCTCTGGACTGGTAGACAAGGATCACTCACTGACTGCAGTCAGCATTCCACTTGTGGAGCTGTATGGCCTGGGTGATGCACTGGAATGTGGCTTCCCACACCTGTTCACTCCTCTCAAACCAGCTGTCCACAGCCAGGAAGTCTGTAGGGTTGTTGTTCCAAGGGAACATGGTGAGTTAGAAACCAAGTACACATTGAAAAGGGGACACATTGAGTGATGATGTGCCTCAAGGAATTTTGGGAGTATTCTCTCCAAGGGAGGACGTGCGACCAGTCCTCCTGGTTGTCAGCACAGTAAGTTCTAAGAAACACACTGATTTCTTGGTTCGCTCTGTCAACATGACTGTTGGCCTCTGGGTGGCATCTAGCTGTGAGACTAACTGCAGTGCCCAGTTTGTCCATGAAACTTTTTCATACTATGCAAGTGAACTGAATCCCCCGATCATGCACAATACCCTTGTGGATGCCAAAGTTGCAGAAGACATGGTTAAATAATTGCTCTGCTGTCTCAAATGCTGTGAGCAGGCTCAGTAGTGGCAACAGACAGAGGATGTGGGATGATGGACATTGAGGTGTCCGTAGCAGCTCAAATTTGCCTGCAGGAAGGGTTTGAGGTACTTTGGACCAAGCACACCCAGAATAGGGTGAAACAAACTCGTTCATGTCTGTGGTCATGTGAGGCCACCAGTATTTTGGCTTTGAGGAGTTGATAGGTGTGCTGTACCCCTGGGTGGCCCGTGGCTAGTGAAGTGTGAGCCCAGGTGATCAGACGACCTCTGAGGCATATTTTATATTTACACACACACTATATACAGTGTGTATATATCCCAAGTCCAAAAAAGTTGGAATGCTGTGTAAACTGCAAATAAAAAAGAATGCAATAATTTGCAAATCATTTAAATGCTATATTTCATTGAAAATAGTATAGTACAAAGACAACATATCAAGTTGTGTGTAACAGATCCCTGATGTGGTTGGAGCACAGAAGCATGGCAGGTGAGAGTTGATGTTCACACACACACTTTATTTTAGTTATTTTCTTAGCTTTTCAGCCTTGCTAATTCACACAGTCACACATGCACATACACATGTTCTAGTCAGGAGAGACCCTTTCTGTGCTCTCCCCCTCCTTTTATGCTCCACCATCACTGCAACAAACACACACATTAATTGGCATCAGGTGTAATGACTTTGCCACTCACCTTCCCCAGCTCCACCCTCTATTCACAAACTGACGCTTGGCCATGCCCCAGCTGCCACATACCCCCACCGCCCAACTCAGGCCAGGGAGCCATACGGCCTGCAGCAGACCCCCACCCCCCTGACGGGACAGGAAGTCCGCGACCACCATCTGCATCCCTGGCTTGTGGACCACCTTGAACTTAAATGGCTGGAGGGTGAGATACCAATGGGTGAGCCACACATTGGCATCCTTCATGTGGTGGAGCCACTGGAGGGGCATGCGGTCCAAACAGAGGGTGAAAGGGCACCCCAGCAGGTAGTATCAGAGGGTGAGGACTGCCTACTTAATGGCCAGGCACTCCTTTTCAATGGTGCTGTACTTACTTTCATGCATTGAGAGCTTGCACCTGATGTACATCACAGGACGCTCCTCGCCCTCCACCTTCTGGGACAGAACAGCCCCCAGCCCTTTGTCTGATGCATCCATCTGTAAAATAAAGGGGAGAGAAAAGTCAGGGGAGTGTAAAAGTGGCCCCTGACACAGTGCAACTTTTACTCTAGTGAAAGCCTGTTGGCACTGCTCCGTCCACTGGACCAGATCTGGTGCTCCCTTTTTATTGAGAACAGTCAGAGGGCTGGTGACATCCAAATAATTAGGTATGAACCTACAATAGTAGCCAGCCAGCCCCGAGAACTGTCTCACCCCCTTTTTGGTCTTGGGCCTCGGGCAGGCTGCAATCACAGCGGTCTTATTAATTTGGTGTTGCACCTGCCCATGACCCAAGTGGAAACCAAGATACTGTACTTCCACCCACCCAATTGCACACTTTTTCAGGTTAGCTGTGAGACCTGCACACCTCAGTGACTCTAAGATGGCCCTAAGGTGTTCCACACACCGTGGCCAATCATTACTATAAATGATTATGTCATCAAGGTACGTGACCGCATAGGCAGCATGAGGGCAGAGGATCTTGTCCATGAGCTGCTGGAACATAGCAGGCACCCCAAATAACCCAAAAGGGAGCATGACAGATTGGTGTAATCCAAACAGTGTGGAAAAGGCTGTTTTCTCTCAGGATAGGAGTTAAAGAGATCTGCCAATATCCCTTTGTTAAATCCAGTGTTGAATAAAAGCGAGCAGCACCTAACCAATCGAGCAACTCATCAATGCGAGGCATTGGGTATGCATCAAATTTAGACACCGCATTGACTTTTCTATAGTCCATGCAGAACCGAACCGACCTGTTGGTCTTGGGAACCAGGATCATACAGCTGGATTTGATGTTCTTGTGCCTGCCATAAATTCGCCTGGATTAAGTGTGTGAGTGGGTGGAGTTTTGTGCACAGGTTGAGAATGTATTGAATTTTGTTCTTTCTAGGTAAAGGTCCCTCCTCCCAATTTTCCCGTAGCACGTCCAAAATGCCACACAGCTTATGCCCATATAATAACTCAAATGGTGAGAAACCTGTGGAGGCTTGCAGGACCTTTCGTACTGAAAATAACAGGGGCTCGAGCCATTTATCCCAATTACATGCATCCTCACTCACAAATTTCCAAATTATGTTTTTGAGTGTTTGATTAAAATGCTCCACTAGGCCATCCATTTATGGGTGATAGACACTGCTGCAGATAGACTTAATCCCCAATAACCCATACAGTTTGCACAGTGTGCATGACATAAATGTAGTGCCTTGGTCCATCAGGATTTCTTTCAGAATTCCAACCCGGGAGATAATACGGAAGAGTGCTTCTGCAATACTGCATCCAGAAATATTGCAGAGAGGAACCGCTTCCGGATATTGTGTTGTATAGTCCACCAGAACTAAAATAAAGCAATATCCCCATGCTGACCAATCTAATGGCCCGACAAGATCCATACCAATCCTCTCAAATGGTGTCTCGATTAGAGGGAGAGGGCGCAAAGGTGTCTTTGGAGTGGCCATGGGATTTACTAATTAGCATTCACAGCATGCCACACACCACTGACGGACATCCCAGTGAATCCCTGGCCAATAGAACTGGGCCATTATTCAGGCTAGTGTTTTATCTTGCCCTAAGTGTCCAGCCATAGAATTAAAGTGAGCCGCATGGAATACAAGTTCCCCATGTCTGTTTGGGATCAACAACTGGGTTATCTGTTCATCAGTTTGAGTGTCCTGCATCACTTGATACAATCTATCTTTAATAATAGGGAAATGCAGGAAGACCGGTGCCGCGCTTGGCTGAAGAGTTTGACCATCGATTACTCTCACTTGGTCAGACACATGCCACAGAGTCTCATCTCATGGTTGCACTAACGGGAAATCCTCAAGTGAATCCCCAAGAGAGGGAGGAGGGGTGGGGTGCTCCTCACTCCTAGTATTGCCCTGATGGGGTGCTGATGTAGATGGCTCTGTGACAGCTTCCCCAGTCAATTCCACACTGGGATCTTCCCATGACATATTTATGCAGGACCCACCTGTCATTATGTGTTTCATCAATTCTTTAACCCCTGGCCAATCAGTCCCCAAAATTAGTGAGTGGGTGAGACAAGGACTAACTGCCACACTAATTCTATGCTTTTGGCCCCGGAATAGAATATGGATGAACACTTGAGGGTAATTGTGAACATCCCCATGCACACACAACACCTTCACCACTTGTGCTCTCCCCAGTGTCTCACCTTGCACCAGGCTTTGGTGAATTGAGGTCTGGTTACAACCAGAATCAACCAATGTGTGATATGTATCCCCTTGAACACTTACCGGTATGCGATACATTCTGGCCCAATCGGGGGTGGTCTCTGGCATGTCAGGGATCCGGATCACAGCTCCCACCTCCCTTGCAGAGCTCTGACTTCCCACCATGCCAGCACACTGGCCCAGGCTTTCCCTCTGCACTGGCGTTATGGGCATCACTCACCTGAGGAGGAGACGACACAGACATGGAAGTTAGTCACGAGTGTGATGGCCTGGCTGGGGAGGAGACATCCACGGTGGGAGAACGGGGTGGAGAAGGGAAAGAGAGACAGAGGGGGGAAATGGAGAGAGACAGAAGAAGTGAGGAGAGGCCTCATCTGCCTGCCATTGGAACTGCCTCCAGATGGTCCTCTGCCAACTCAATGGCTCATTCTAGTGATACTGGGCGATGACATTGGACCTATTCCACCATCCCTTCTGGAAGTCAAGAGATGAACTGTTCCAGTGCCACCAGATTGATGATCTCATTGGCGTCATGGTCTTTCACCCTCAGCCACCACCGGTAGGCATCCCTGAATTGCTGGCCGAATGCAAACGGCCGACAGACCTCCTCCAATGCCAGTGTCCGGAAGCATTGGCAGTGTTGTTCTGGGTAGTGGCCGACATTCTGCAGGATGGCTTTCTTCAAGTTGGCATACAACAGTTGGGTGTCAGCAGGGAGTTGCTGCACTGTGAGTTGCACCTTGCCAGTCGAAAGCGGGAGGAGGCGTGCTGTGCACTGCTCGAGTGGCCACCCCCATGTCTCGGCCGCTTGTTCAAAGAGGGCAAAGAATGCTTCCAGATTGTCCTGCAGGCCAATCTTTGTGTGGGTGCCTGCTGCAATGGCAGCCGATGCCCCTGCTGATGCGAGCAGATGTTGGAACATCTAGCGCTCTTTCTGCTGGGCCAACATCAAGGCTTCAAAGCATTGCTCTTGCTCCTTCTGGAGGGCGATCAGTGCTTGATGCTGGTTCTGCTGGGTGGTAGCAAGGGCATGGATGAGCTCTTTGAATGGGGAGGACTCCATGTGGTGGTTCCCTTCTCTACTCCCGGGTTTTGGCACCACTGTGACAGATTTCTGATGTGTGTGGAACACAGAAGCACAGTAGGTGAGAGTTGATGTTCATACACACTTTATTTTAGTTATTTCCTTAGCTTTTCAGCCTTGCTCACTCACACACAGTCACACATGCGTGCACACACATGTTCTGGGTGGTAGTGACCTCTTCTCTGCTCTCCCCCTCCTTTTATGCTCCACCATCACTGCAACAAACACACACACACACATTAATTGACATCAGGTGTAATGACTTTGCCACTCACCTTCCCCGGCCCTGCCCTCCATTCACAAACTGATGCTTGGCCATGCCCCTGCGGCCACATGGTGAAACTGACAAATTTTGTTTTTTGAAAAATATATGCTCATTTTGAATTTAATGTCAGTAACACACTTCAACAAGTTGGGACAAGGGCATGTTTACCATTGTGTTGCATCACCTCTTCTTTTAACAACACTCTGTTAACATTTGGGAACTGAAAAGACCAACTGCTGTAGTTTTGAAAGAGAAATGTTGTCCCATTCCAGCATGGTGGTGTAGTGGTTAGCACTGTTGCCTCACAGCAAGAAGGTTCTGGGTTCGAGCCCAGCAGCTGACGAGGGCCTTTCTGCATGGAGTTTGAATATTCTCCCCATGTCTGCATGGGTTTGCTCTGGTTTCCCCCACAGTCCAAAGACATGCAGGTTAGGCTAATTGGTGGCTCTAAATCGACTGTAGGTGTGGGTGGTTGTTTGTCTCTGTGTGTTACCCCTGTGATGACCTGGTGACTTGTCCAGGGTGTACCCCGCTTCTCACCCATAGTCAGCTGGGATAGACTCCAGCTTGCCTGCAACCCTGTACAGGATAAAGCAGCTACAGATAATGGATGGATGGACTGAACTTTTTTCCTCGTCTGATCATTTCTGCAGATATAACAGTGAGGGAAAAAAGGCTATTTTAAAGACACACATAAGGTTGTTTGCAGCAAATGGTAAAAATAGAGTCGAGAGCTCCAAATGTTAAGAACTGCCTCTGGCAATAGATCTGTGAGAGTAAACCTGTCATTTATCAGTGGATAAAATGTTTTCAGAGTGGCCTAGAGTCAAGCATGACTCATATTCAAGGAGCCCAGCGAAACTGTTCACTTATTAAATCATGGCTAAGGTAAAAAAAAATAAAGCGACTGACATCTGGGAAATGGCTCAAAAACTGCAGGATTCTGAATTATGCTTGTCATGAGTCTGCAAAATTTGTTCCAACACTGCTAAATGAAATCCTGTTTTCTGAAACTCCACTCCTAGTTTCATCAGCTTTATTAATACTCATATAGGGTATGTGGTAATCATACTGAAAGAAACTCCAAAGTCAAAATCATCATCAATGACAAAGACAAAACAAATGTGAAGATAATAATGTTCATAGTTTCAGGTGGTCTTTGAGAAATTTAGAGGTGTAGCTGTTTGTAGGTACAATACTTAATCAGGCCTTATAAAAAGGTCATAATTCATATGAAGTAGGAGAAAATGGCATGAGCTGTGCATTATGGGTATCATGCAAACATTCCTCCAGACAAGACTGCTTCCTGAAAGTCAAAATGAAGCAGGAAAAAAAAAAAACTAGAAAGGCACTCAGTAGGATGCATACCTCTGCCAAGCCACATATTAGAATATTCACAAACAAAATCCTAGAGCCACATATATATCTGTATTTGCATCAAAATCTAATCAATTGTTCCTTGGTCCATGGCCCACCTTTCCTCAAAATTTCATCAAAATCTGTTCACTACTTTTTGAGTTACTTTGGGAACAGACAAACAAACAAGTGAAGGTGAAAACATAACCTCCTACAACGAAGTTGGTGGAGGGAAAAACATTTGATGTCACCCATGAAACTGAGTAAGGTAACAGTTGCAGGCATCCAGCTTTGCTTCTAAAAGTGTTTATCAGTTGGAGAGCATTGCACTGTAAAAGCTTCAATAAGGATGTACGTACCTTATTAATAAATGTGAAATCTTAAAACTTTCTGATCAGGCCTAATGTGGCTGATGGTTCAATTGAAATCATGGCTTCTACATTTTTGCCATTAGTGAAGTCATATATCTTCCTTGTAAAATTATGTTTAATATATTCAGCATCAGCAGAGCCTGGATATTTATGTGTTTTTATTATGTTGTCACTAAAAGGGAATGTGGGTAAATTGTTCTGAAAGCTCTCACTAGGAAGCCTTGTACCGCAGAACACCACTCTACATGCACAGAGTGTGCATAACAGTATAAAATAATATATTTTTTCCCACAGAAGACCAGTCTGACATGTCACAGAGCTCTTGCTGAGCTCCAACCCACAGGATTTAACCAGGATTTAGCCTGGCCTCTTATTACGTTTCTCTTTAGCATTACAGCCAAGCTAACTGTAAAACTGACAGCCTTCCCCTGATGAGCAGTAATAGTGCTCATTATGCGCTGGAAATATAGAGTTTAAATCAGCTGCATGTGTAGAATATAAATATAAATATGAGATGGACCAGACACAATTGTAACATGGTTTCTCCCCAGCAGTGAATACTCGATGAAAGATGACTGTGAGGATCAGACATAGATTGAGTTAGATTTACCCACGTACATGTACTTACAAGTTTGGGTGTTTGTGTACTATTTCTCTGTGTTCTCGTAGAGTAAGTAGTGTGTGTGTGTGTGTGTGTGTGTGTGTGTGTGTGTGTGTGTGTGTGTGTGTGTGTGTGAACTCACGGTAAATCTCCAGCACCACTGTGGCCTCCCGTGTCTGTCCCTTTGAATCAGTGGCTTGGCAGCGATAAATGCCCGCGTCCTCTATGTTGGCGTTGTAGAGGGTGAGTCTGGAGCGCACTCCCTCGTTGTGCAGGGCAACACGTGGGGAGGGCACCATGCGCTCACCTTGAGGGTTATACCACTCCAGGCTGATGGGTTCTCCAATCACTGCATGCACAGAACCACATACTAAAGAAAATGCTGTCCCATCATGTTGGTCATGTGACTATATATCCTAGTGCTGAAGTGAAAGAAAATCCATCTATTATGCAGCAAGGTGAAAATCAATTTGTGACCTGTAAGATTTTTGCACTGCCAGTTTAGATCTAAAAGGAACAAAAGACAGCAGGAAGTGAGTTTTATGAACCGAGTTCATAGGTGAGAGGTATCTCAACGTCTGGCAGCAGTGAAAAACCAAACCACCCTGTAGATGATGCCCTGCAGGAAATAATGAGGAGAGCCAACATATGGCACCAAGGTGCTCTCTGCTATTAATCTTGCTGCACTGGAAGCTCATAAAAAGCATCGGTATGGGGCAGCACTTCCAGCTGAGGGTATCAATCCAGGCACCTCACACAGAAGAGAGAGAGGGTGGGGCATCCTAAGCCCTCAGTGGACTCAGTGATCTCATCTTGGTTCACACAGGGAGGACACAAGGAGGAGGTCTGCAAATATATATATATATATATATATATATATATATAATCTCTAG
>JAPEKO010000019.1:29528719-29541302 GCA_027576075.1 Cathorops hypophthalmus
AGCACTGACGACTCGGTGAGTAGCATATTTTAAAAAAAGAATGTTTAAGGTTGTTTTAAGGACATTATTGGATATGCACATAGCAAGCCTTTCTGAAGCAGACGGGGGGGGTTCTAAATGAGCCAAATAGTCGAGACAGGACCAGTTGTCAATTTTGGTGTCAGTTGTTCGATTTCATCCTGGACACTCCAGAAAAGGGGCTAAAAGTGTTAAAAACCGGAATTTTCCTTTAAGTCATGTTGGGGTATTTTTTTTTTTAATTCTTCCTTTGTCGAAATTTAATTTCTTGTCGGTTGTCTCTTATTAAGCCAAACAACTCATCAAGAGGTTGCTAAAGACAGAGCCTTCGATGAGGATAACTATATCAGAGTTTATGAACCATCCCTGGATCAATGTAAGCACATTTGTGTGCAGACTTTTGCAAATTTGTGCTGTGTAATGGTTGGACGAAATGGATTAACTTGGTGGATATGTGCCTGTGGTCATGCAGCAGTCGATGGAAGTACCGCAGACCCCCTTGCACACCAGTCGTGTACTGAAAGAGGAGAAAGATGTCTGGGAGGAAGTCAAGGTGAAATTATTATTATTAGTAGTAGTAGTCGTAGTAGTATTAAATCACTCCATCTTTTCATCTGTGTAACTTCGTCTCCCTGACTCAATGTTCTGTCATCACCACAGGAGGAAATGACTAGTGCCTTGGCCACCATGAGAGTGGATTACGAGCAGATCAAAATCAAGACCATTGAGGACTCCTCCAATCCACTGCTGATGAAGAGGAGAAAGAAAGCCAACATGGCCGCTGAAAATCAGACAACCGACAGCTGAGGACAGTGTTGGTCTTGTGCATCCATATATGTGTAGGTTGAAAAGGGTTATAATAAGGAAGCAATAATTCATTAAAATATGGCAACATTTGAGGGAATGGAAATTAAAACAGATCTAATCTTTTCTTTTACTGATGGGTTTTTTTCTGGTTTTCTAAAGAATTGTTTTTATTACTCAGTCTTTGTAGCTATTTAACCACTCTGCATCATGGAAAAGCCATTCAGAGATTCGGAAAGCCAAAAAATGATGCAAGTCCTAAAGGAGCTGATGTCTGGATTTGATCAATCATATTACAATTGGTTTTATTGTTGGAGAGATGACAGAAGAGAATGAAATGTTTTTTGCCTTTTCTGCCCCCTCTCCAAAAAAAAAAAATATATCAAAGCCGTTGGTACATGTATCACTTGTCACGGATTTATCTAATTTCCTGTTAATTTGTTTTGGATGTGCGATCCAAGATTGAGACTCTATTTTCATGGGTTCTTCAGTTTGCATGCACATTTTTCTCAGGTGCTTGTGATCAGACTACCAGAGGAACTCATGCCTTATGCAAGCTTTCTCACAAAGTCCCCTCACTTCACTCCCCTTTCTCAGAAACACCCTGGCATTTAAAAAATCTGAAACAAGGGTAATGTTGTTGTCATCGCTGACGTGCAGACAGATAAAACTTGTTCTTGAAATGACTTGTCGAATGTAGACGAACTCTCTTCCTGACTGTGAAGCTCTTGGAACACCTTTCGCACCACTTCTCGAGGTCCAGTCATTCAAAGGGGTTGGATTTCTTCAGAGCTTCACATTTCGTTTTGAGTGGCCTGCATCGCTGCGGTTATTCTGCTGGTTTGATAGTGGAATGTTTTGACTCCTTCTGAGCAGACGAGACCCAAGGATGCATCTCTCCCAGCAAGTTTTGTCTCTTTTACCCAATTCACACTCATTTTTATGCTTTAAGCAGCACCCTGTCTGAATGTATTGCGGTTTGCTTAATCAGCGCTATGCATATTATCCACCAGCTTTTTTTTTAATACTTTGGTCAGTGATTGTTAAAATGATCTAAGGTTATACTGTAAGTTTTACACTGTTTTTGGCCCTCATCAGTAAAATGCACAACACTTCGGAACGGATCAGTACGTCAAAGGGACGTCTTGTTGTGAACAGACGTTGACGGATAGTTTTGTTCTTTCCTATACCTATGAATTTGGTGTTTTGTCCATGCTAAGTCACATTAAGGGTGTGGAAAACATTTGAATTATGAACAACGAACAACATCCTCTAACTTTATCTGCTGATGAAGTTGTACTGTGGGGTGGGTTTTTATTTTTATTTTTTAATTTTTTTCCGCCCTTTGCTTTGTGTGTTCTTTTGTGATTTATGGATCAGGTTTAAACCACCCAGCGCAGCATGTTGAGTAATATGGTGGGGAAAAAGTATCTTTATATGTACAGAAAATCATCCCAGTGAACAAGTATTGCTGTATTCTGTAGCATTGATGGGCAGGATGGTTTATCTTTTTGTGTTGTTTTTTTAAATCCACATGAACTGCTAACTGTAGCTAATTCAAAGCATTTCTGTGCACATGGCCGTGTCTCCCCCCCCCAAAAAAAAGTGTGGAAATTGGAAGACACCCCCACCCACCCCTTATCCTTGCTATTCATTAGTAAGACCTTCTCACTTTTTATTTTCTCAGCGCATTATTATTATTTTTTTTTTTTGGGGGGGGGAAGAAATCTGACACTCATGATGTAGAGATTTGAGTCCCAGGCTAACACTTGCAGCACAGAACCCAAAAAAAGTATTTTCAGTGTTCAGCTGCTGTCTTGGTCTGCTTCAACTTTGGATTAAAACACATAAAAACAAACTTCTCTTTGTCGTGTTTCCATTTAAAAAAAAAAGCTTGGAATGTGGATCATTCTATTTCCTATTAATTTATATATTTATTTTATTAATAATGGTATTCAGCTATATAATAGAGGGAGAGTGGGGTGTTTTTTTATTTATTTATTTAAAATGCACAGGCGTTACTAAGTGCAAGTTTAAAGTAATCCGGTCTCTTTACCAATACCTATCGTCAGTGGTTGTTGTGTAATGTCAAGGGTAACCTGAGACAGGTTTGGGTTACACGTACGTTTGGTGAGGTTTTCTGGGTTTGGCATTTGTGCAACTTTGTCCCAAAATATTGGCAGTGTTTCAAGATCTCACATGGTTTTGTTCTGAAATGGAGGAAGTAAATGCGTCTCAAAGGAACTCTCTGCGTGTTCAGAAAGACCGATCTCGTCATGCTGACCGCAATTTTTGACCAAGTCTGACATGAAATATAACTGCTAATAACACTAATTTCAGAGAGTAAAAGGGCTGTTTAAGGTTCCTATTACACCAAACATGTATATGATGCATTACCACTGTATAGCATCACAAAATTAATACGGTCATGTTTTTCTATCCTCTGCAGCAGTTCGGGGTTTATACATTTAAGCTGATGCCAGTGTGCGCGCTCTGCTATTTGAGGATTACAGTCGGGCTGAAATTTACTTTAGATTGTGAGCATGCACTGTTGAACATGGTATGAATTGTGTATAGTTGTATTACCTAGAAATATAACTCAAGATAAAGATTATGCTTCATGTGCTTGTTGCGTTCATCTGTTTTAAAATGGAAAGTGTAGTGGAAGCAGAGCAGCACTTTTTTTATTTGCGTCTGCTGTAAAAACAAGCTTAAGCCTATTAGCGCTTTAGCTTGGGGACGAGCCTGATCTGTGGTATTGCCTTTTCATTGAAAAAAGGAATTGAAGATTCTCAGATTTCACAAAACGTTCCTAATGTAGTCATTACTTCCTTTTTTATTGATGTAAATGATAACTTTTTTTTAAAAGCAAAATGTTTGCCATCTGTATTAAAGCCGCAATGGCTTAGATAATGTGAGTCAACAAAGGCGGCTCTTTCCTGTGACAAGTTCATCACCAGCACCATCTTTAGTTTTGGCCACAAGCCTGCATTTTTTTTGCTGATTTACGGCATCTCCTGTCTGATAATGCACCAGATTTGACCATTTTTATTTTTGGGATTCCCATACTGACACACTTAGAATTCACTATTTCAAGTGTTTGCAATCATAAGCTCATCAGCTCTAATGACTTTACTGTAAGTGTTCACAGCTTGCCTAGAATTTCCACTGCCTGACCTTGCTTTTGTAGCACATGTATAGCTAATGATGAATATGAAAATTTAGGATGCAGGTGTTGGTGCTGGATTTTTATTATATATAATTTTTTCAAAGACCATGTTATTCTATAATGAAAAAATGAAATGACCATCACAGTTGACCATCGTACAAATATATAATGGGGAAGCCATGGCCTAATGGTTAAATGAAGCAGCTTTTGGACCAAAAGGTTGTTGGTTTGATTCCCTGGACCAGCAGGACTGGCTGAAATGCCCTTGAGCAGGGCACCTAACCATCCAACTGCTTTAGTGAGAGTGGTGGTGTACCTTGTCCAATTAGTCAAAACAAAATTGATGTAATTGCCAGTTTGTGTGGTGCCTGGCCAAAAAAAAAAAACCACACACATTACACGGTGGTGCAAAGATATAAAGTTTATCTGCAAGTGGTGAATATATATTTCATGAGTGAGGGAAGTGAAACGAGTAAAATACTTTTTTCAACATGAGAAGATAAACTTCATTTCTTCCCGCCACTGTGTAATGTTCTTTACATTACACTGACACGTCCACACAAAAAAAAATCACGCAAGTTAATCAAAAAATTTTTTTTTAACTGGTTCACCATTTTGACAGCATGTGTCCAGTCAGCAGGAAAATACCAAGTTGTCATGAGAGTAAAATATCGGGGATTATTATACATATGGGCCACTTTTTCCATAGAATAAAAATGTATTCGATTTCCTTCTGTTGGGTTTACTGATGACATGCAATATTGTTCTCATATCGCTTATCCTCCAGGTATTACGCCACTCTCCCCCATGGAGAATGAGCTTGCAATATTATACGTCATGTTGTCAAGACAACATGATGCCACAAGCCGGAGCTCATGCAAAGATCCAATGACACAACTTTTCAGCTGTGCAAGCGCAGAGTTATTTCTTTGTTGGCCGGGAAAAGAAGACGAGGCGAATCCAGTGCTAAGTTTAAGCACTGAATAAATAATCTAAAGACGAGCTGAACACCCGAAAGGCTACCAAAACCTTATTCGATATTCTTCATGCATATTTACAGGAGAAAAACATACCAACGGGCATAGAAAAACTGGAAAAGAGACGCGTCAGAGATGTAAAACTTCCGTGTGAGTGAGCGAGTTTGTCCACAAACATAACCACGAGGTTTGCATCATTAAAAGCAGAAGCTTTAGAGAGAATTTTGAAAGAGAAAGACGCGTCGAGCACCTGAAAAGCTACCAAGACTTCATTATGTTCACGCATATTTACAACAAGGAAAACTTGGAAAAGAGAGCAATAGTGGAAATTTTGTCAAAGTTCTACTTGGAGGTGAGGACAAGTGACAGACTTTTACAAGAGGACTTCACTCATGGACTTCACTCAGCCTTTTATTTTGAACAATTGCAGTAAAGTTCGAAGTAACTTGGAATTTGAACTGTCAACCTGTACATAGCTTGGGTTGTTGTTCAGGCTTTTTGGACTTGTACCATTTTTTTTTTTTTTTATTGCTAGAATTTTTACTTTGTACGTGTATGCTGGATTGACAACATTGAATTACATTTGATCAGAATCAGCATTCAATATTGGGTAAGTTACCCCCTGTTCTTAACTTTCTGTAAAATCTGTGTTTGTTCCATTCAGCTACTCGTCTTTGACTAGTTCAGTATCGTGCTAGCTGAATGGAATATATCTGATCTACCACACAACACCAGCCAACCTTATTTAAATACGTTACTCAGATCCGTGATGTATTTTGTATGAAAAAATTGTGAGTTTTTCAACACGAGAAGGTAAACTTCACGTCTCCAAGCCAACATGTGGTTTTCGCTTTATTATACGGACACTTTTTCACAAAAAAAAAAGTACTCAAACTCGTCAAAACAATTCAGCAATTTTCTGACGAGTGAGGATATCGGAAAATATTACTCAATGTCTTGGATGTAGATCGTCTGAAAAATGGGTGAGAGATTTCCAAGCGAAACACTTGTCAGACAAACAAACATGCGTGTATGTATACATTGTTTATTTTTACCTTAATATAAAATGATCAGTAACATTGCTGATAGTTGATGTTTAAACCGTCACTGAAGGGTTGTGTTGTCATCTTTCGTTTTGATGGCTTGACTGGAAAAATGCAGCTTCTGCAACTGGTTTCTTTCCATAACAGGACAAAAGTACTTTCATTGTTGGTAAACATTAGCCAGGTACGTCAATTTTAACCAGTGGCTTTCAAAGGAAGTGAGGATCGAGAACCTGTGAAATGGAAACTTGCACCTACGTTGCTTATCCTAGATTGCTATTCTGACCTATACATACACCTCTGTGTGTGTGTGTGTGTGTGTGTACTGCAGTAGTCATTATCTTGGAGCTGTTTATTGAATCGAAGCAAAACGTTCAGTATAAATTTGATTTAATTCTAACTGCACTGTTTAACACATCATCTCTGTAGTAACAGCTTACACAGAGCTTGATAAGAGAATGGCTGTTTATATCGAACGCTTATAAGTGACAATAGGGACATATTTGCTTCCTGGATGTTTCACGACATTAAACATAACTATAATAAGTATGATTTTATTTTTGCTAAAATTATAATAATTGGCCAATTTCTGAGAGAATAATACAACATATAATGCCACTATTGGAAAATAATTATTGTTGTGGTGGTAATGCACATCCCATTGTATTTTATTCCTAATTTATTGAGAATAGTGCTTCTTTATTTAATAACCATATACTCAAATAATACAGGCTGAGATTCTAAGAACTTTGCAGTTTGTTTGACAGTTTCTCATTTTCCACGAAAGTGCTGTTTTTCAGTTTGAGTGTGAATTGCCAACATGCTACATTTGGCCTAGAGTAACACCTACACACAAGGATATAGCGATTCGCAGTTATCCGTGCTGTCTTCAGAAATTGAAAATGAACAATCAGAGACATTTTGATATCTACTGTCCATGGAAAAAAATGAGTCTCGCAGTCTTTAACGTGTGGTCAGCGATGCTGCTGCACATACCGTGATGCTTCCACATTGCTGTATGGGAAATGGTTCACCATGAGAAATGTTTGAAATGTGGTCCTCTGGTGATCCTTTTCCATGAACGAGTGGAATAGTCAAAAGTCAAAGTCCTTCTTATGCCAGAATCTGGTCTTCCCAGGCAGTCCCAATACTAACCAGCTCTTTGAGGTGTATGGGTGTTCCTCGTTTCCGAGGATCTTTCCTTCTGTCATCAAGGATGGTGATGGGCTTGCAAGCCCACTGGCTCATGAGTCCAATTCTTGCTCTAAAGAGGCAGGGACACTTTTCACATGAAAACGTTGGGAGTGGTGGTAGCGAAGCCTTCTCCTTTCTTCGTTGTTATTTGGCTTCGAGTTGAGATCATCTTTCCATCTCGAAGCGCTCGGTGCCCTCTCTGAGGTTTTGCCACTTCGGTTGCATTTTAGCTGCCTCTTCCCAGGTGTTATGGAGACCATTTGATAAACAGCAATTTGCAAGTCTCTTTCAAATTGGGATTCTTCTTTAGTATCCTGCCTGATGGCAGGTACACACTGACAGCTTCAGCCACCAAAGTTTCGAGGGAGGAATTACAGTAGTGGTTTCCCATTGCCTTCGAATGGATTATTACAGAGGTTTTCTCCTCTGGACAGTTTAGCCTGTTAATCTGTGTGTCTTTGGACAGTTGGGGAAACTGGGGCACCTGGAGGAAACCAACACGGACACGGGAAGAACATACAAACTTCGCACAGAGAGGCCCCAGTTGGCCACTGGGCTCAAACCCAGAACCTTCTTGCTGTGAGGCGACCGTACCACCCGAATCATATTAAAGTCTTTGTTTTGAACCATTCCAAAGTAGCTTTGGCAGTATGCTTAAGGTCGTTGTCCTGTTGGAAGATACATGCTTCAAAATGCCTTTGGAAATTTACAGGATTTCCCTGTATTTGGCTGCGTCTATCTTGCCGTTGACCCTGACCGATTCCTCAGTCCCTCCTGCTTGGTAAGTATCCTGAAAGCATGATGCTACCACCACAATGCTTCATTGTGGGAATGGTGATTTCTGGGTGATGAGTTGTACATGCAAGTTCTGCTTTGTAGCAAGGCCAAAAGAATAATAATGGCTTTCCTGTGGCCACTTTTTCATAAAGATTAGCTTTTGGAGTGTCTGGGTTATGTTTGTCTTCTAAATAGCTTCTCCCAAGTGGTATGAATGCAAGCCACTGTAAATCTGCCTTGTCTTGTATGTGCGCCATAAAGGAAACTGGCAATGTGCTGATGCAAACCATGGCAGTGCCTTTTTACTTCCGTCCTCACAAGGCATTGAAAAGAAGAATATCTGGGTTCTAGTTAAGACCCACACACGCATGCGTATATTTGATTGCTCGTACCCTGTCCAATGATTTGCTTAGCCTAAAGGAGTTCACACAACTGTTTCAGTTATTGTGGTTTCATTTGTGCAATAACTGCTTTGCACAGAGAGCTTTTGATTTCCATTGCTTAAAAGCACATCATTATTGAACACCTCGAAACTTTACTCAGCACGGTCATAAGCGAAACCACTTTTTCGGTCTTGCTGACACAACCACGAGTTGCATGGCGGTTCATGTTTTGCTTTCTGATACTGTGTGCGAGGTGAAGCATGCTGTGTGAATTTACTGTAAAGAGGTGACAGTGTCGTTTCTGGAAATGGACCTATTTAGGTCACTCCTGAGGTTACATTCATTCTTCATATCTTTCAGTTTTAACACATACTATTGTCACACACCCAAGATCATTGATAAGACGCATGTTTTTGTACACTATCTGGTGTTTGGTTTCTTGTGCGAGTTGCTAGTTTAGTGCGCCAGACTTGAGAAATTACTCGTCTCACTGAAGTACAAACTAAAACATGGTCAACAATAAGACGATATAGACTCGATATATGTTTTACAATTTTAATTATTTAGTTTGAAATATGAAACATCAAACAGTTAATAGTTCAGTTAACGGAATTCTCAGCATTTTAATACAACATACAAAACAATAAATTAAAAGCGCCGAAGTAACAATCCACTGTTAATAAATATTACAATTTACTGACATTTTTTTAAAAACAGTCATTATACTTCATTGCAAAAAGCAACAATATTATAGAAAGGATGTGGTCAATATGACTTAGCTTACTTCTTCTAGGAAGATAAACACATCGGGAACTTTTCTAGGGCTGTACAAAAAACAGCCAAGTACAAAGACATGATTTAGTGTGGTAGGACAGCAGAAACAGAGCTTTTAAAGTAGTAATAAATAAATATTTGTGCATTGACACACACATCCAGTATAAATATTAAATTCCATTCGTTTCCACACTATTCAAACAGGGGTCCCATTGGCTTATCAAGTGGGTCCTTCTCGCCATCCGTTCAGCGTTTTCGTTTCTGTGATGCCACGTAATCTTCAATGTAGTTGAACAACATGTCCAGCTCTCCCATGGCTTTGTACATGCCTTTTCCTCCCATCTAAACACAAAGCACACACTCAGCAATCACGCCTTTTGACATGCATATCTATCATGGTCGTGCAAAATGCTGTATCATTCAGTTACTTACTTGATCGTATGAGTTCTTGACGTTGGAGATTTCAAAAGGTTTCCGGCATGTGAAGTAATTCCTCTGTAACACAACGACATATGTGTTAACTAGATATCACAGACATTTCATTCATGTACATCCAAGTTGCAGCCTTTGAAATGATACGAAAGTCAAAATACTGATGTCGTATAGGATTTTAAAAGCTTCATCAGGAGCTTTGTGGAAAACCTTTTGACATTGCACCAAAAGTTGCGATAATCAGGGCTACAAGTATAGGATTTAGGGCCTAATACGTTGATGATTCACGATGAATTTTGGTCATGAGTCAAATAATAGATTAGTGATGAATTCTGATAGATTAAATATGAATTACCGGGTAAGTTGACGTTACACCAAAGCCACTAATGTACTGTTGGAGTGTTTGAGATTAATTATGACTTTGTATAGCTTGATTGTGCATTATGATGGATTAACTGTCTCAATACTAAAGCGACTACACGTGATAGGAAAAATACTCTTGCGAAATCCATTTTAGACAAGGACAAACAGGCTGTCGCTCCTTCTCAGTGCACTTTTTTTCCCCACACCTGATTTTATTTGTTGATGGAAATGTTTGTTTTAATGTCAAATGTGCGTGTTTCTGTGCTGCTAGTGAGCCAGGAGGAAACTTTTCTGTCATTATGTGAAACACAATGACGTTAAATCCTGAACTATTGGTTTTGGTAACTTATTTATAGCATAATTATTCATTTTGTGTTAAATAACCTTTTAACATTAGAGCAGAATGACTAACACGGGCTTCAGGACTGAATTATGAATAACGTGCCTTACGGCGCACGCGCGAGTTCAATTCAGTACAGTACAGGAAAACAACAAGATGATGCGGCGGCTGAATGAAGATTTCTGTCGGTTCAGTATACCGGATACCTCCATATCCAGTATACCGACCTGATATCTTCTATACCTCATGCAGTAGGTTAGTATACAAGTCAATTTGAGATTTAACCTTTGTTAATAAAGTTAGCTGTTTATTATTAAAGATCTTTGAATTCTGTCTTTATGAGGAACTGTTGTTGACAAAGCGAGTGGACTTGGCTGTCGAGGAATCGTGCTAATGACTAACTCCTGACCACTTGATCCATTGATTCATGGTGTTTTTACAAGGAAAAAAAACAACAACCCTGTATTGTGTAACGGACAGGTGACGCATATGAAAGCAATTGTTTTTGTGCAGCTGCGCATGCGCACGACTCAGGCGAACTGGAAAGCCAAAGGTAAACAAATAATCAGTAGAGACACTTACACATTTGACCAGCTCCCTTTTGAGCTCTTGGAATAAGTTTCCAATGACGTCGATTGGCGTTTTAAATTTATCTTTCTTCGTGTGTCCGCTGATGGCGCTGGGTAACACGGTCTCCAGGTAGAAATGCAGAACGTCATTCATGACACTGCATCCATAAGGGCTCTGCAAGGAGTCAACCAAACAGTCTGTTTATTAGGGTAATAATACTGTGTAACACAGTAATAACACAGTAATAATACTGTGTGAGAGAGTTTGGCTGCACTTGGTGAGCCTGAGTTTCGATATGATGCCTATAGTAGTCTATTTTTACACAGAGTTTAAAATCCCTTTATTCATCAATCTTAGTAATATCGTAACATGACTAGTGTTAAGTACAGGGATAGATCTCTGATACTCACTTTAAAGTGTTCAAGAACTGTCCTGTTGAATAGTGAGGTGTCCAGATCATCCCTGGATTCCTAAACAGCAGAGGAAAGTTTTTTTCTTTTTTCAGATTTCCATTCAAAAATAACTTTGCAGATCGAAATCCTCTTAAGACAAAAGCTCATGGACTCGATGGAAGGTAAGGTTCTTACTTGTTTCCCTGCCTGTCATTATGCTTCACTGTCTTATTGTAATAAGAATCATTTCACATTTATGCACCTGTCAAGAGCTGCTTTTTTTTTGTTTTTTTTGCTTGCACTAGGTGAAACCTGTTAATCTGAAAGCTACTCACGTAGTACTCTCGGATCATGGCGTATGAAGAGCGAAGTGTTTTCAGTCTGACTGGAAATCCCTCAACGAAGGTGCAGCAGCTGTCTTTGCAGATGCTCTTTTTGCACTGAGCAGCCTGAAGCAGCAGGGCTGTCAGCAAAGATAGCAGGAGGAACCTAAACAGGAGCATTCTCGAAGATCTCGTCACAGAAGTGTTAACCCTTTCGTAAGCCTGCCGCTGAATCCTCAAGGGGAGGAGAAGTGCAGAAAAGCTCAGAGGTGCCTGTTTTATAACCCCCCAAAGATTCCTTCCTGTTTGGTGTGGGCATTTACTGGAAAATTGATTATCCTTTTTTTTACGCTCATGTCATCATTCATTGATGAGACAGAGTTAACATTTTTGTATTGCATCACTGGAAATCTTTTTTAATTGAGGAATTGCAAACTCATCTTGTTCTTTACAAGTCTGATAAGTTTCGAGATGTTATGTAATTTTCATCTGTATTTTAGATATTCCTTTATTTTGTAGATGGTACTTTTAGTAGTTATTATTATTAGTAGTAGTAGTAATAAAAATGCATATTTTAATTAATCAATTAATTAATCAAGCAAGCAATCTGTTTTGTCCTGCTTCATTGCTGGTGTTATATTTATTAGTCACAATGGCAGAACGGACACCTATTCCAAGTCCGTGGCAGGTTATTAACTTTTAGAATGAATAATTAATTAAATTAATCAGTAATCTTGTTCTTTCAGGTGATAATTCTGGTAAATGGGTGCAAATAATGAGGGGGCATTTAAATCTCAGTCATAACCATTTAGAAGTTAGAAACACTTTTATTGCCAGGTATGTTAACACATACGAGGAATTTGACTCCGGTTCCACTTAGCTTTCATAGTGCAAACAGATAAAAGCGTATACACAAAACAAACAAACAGAAAAAAACAAAGACAGAGAGTGAGTCTCACTGCAGCGATCTTCGGGGGGAGAGATTGTAGCCACAGCAACGACCTTGAAGGCAGTGCTGGCTGGG
>JAPEKO010000019.1:30471632-30482722 GCA_027576075.1 Cathorops hypophthalmus
TCAGCTGGGATAGGCTCCAGCTTGCCTGTGACCCTGTAGAACAGGATAAAGTGGCTAGAGATAATGAGATGAGATATAGTCCATCTGAAGATTTCTGAAAGGGCCTGGAGGAAGGAGCTTTAGTTTTCATCACTGGTGCCTTGGTTTTTCCCTCTGCATTATTTCTCAGACAAATGGTGCACCTTTTTGTCCCATACTCCACTTCTTTCCTGAATGTTCAATTCCACCAGGTTGATTTGAATTGGTGGATCATCTTTTCCACCCCAGTGTGTGTCCTAAAAAGCACATCTTAAAATAGTAGCAGCTTTGCAGAAGTTAAAACATTCTCTCTTTTTTTCTTCCATAGCTTATTGTCATGGAGCTTTGCACCATTCTCCATCCAGGATCATACACCCCTCTTGTAGTTCCTTGATGTCAGTCAGGTCTTACACTTTCAAGTTTGGTTTTGTTTTGTTCATGAAGCGTTTTTCACTTTGTTAAGCCATTTCCTTGTAACCTTCATGGCCTTCTCTGGTAGAGAGCATTTCCTTTTGCTTCTTCCTTGCTTTGTTTCAATGTGTGTGCACTCTTGTGTTGGTGTTTTGGTTATTGTTTTAAACCTGCTACACATACAACCTGGCTTACATAGGTTTAATCCAAAGCTCAATAACTTAAGTAGAAATGTCAAACAAAATTGAATGCAAGTACTTTTAATAAAACTACAAAGAGTGATCTTTTCATGACAATGATTTTAATGCAATATGATACTTCATTTTTCACTTCTCTGTGGGGTCAATGTGGATAGGTTCAGCCAACAGAGTCCAAGGGTCCAATTGTAGCAGCTTAGTGGTGCTGGGCTCAAATCCCCAGCCCTCTGATCAATAACTCCGAGCCTTAAACTGCTGAGCACTGCCCTCCCCTTAAGGCAAGATACTCCAAGTGAATAAATACAATAGATATCCCAGCCAATCGTCAATAGTTGATTGCTGATAGTCAAAGTATTTTTATATTGCAGCATATTAAAAGAAACTGACCTAGTTTGTGTCAAAGCGTAAAGTTGTCTGTTACAAAGCACTGACATCAGAGAATCCGCCCATAATAAAAAAACAACTAACAATAATAATGAATAAACAAATACATAATTGTCTCCCTCAAGAAATCCTCAACAGTTTGGTTTTT
The DNA here is from genome assembly GCA_027576075.1 of Cathorops hypophthalmus. Lineage (NCBI taxonomy): Eukaryota > Metazoa > Chordata > Actinopteri > Siluriformes > Ariidae > Cathorops > Cathorops hypophthalmus. Next base: position 30,472,791 of record JAPEKO010000019.1, read on the forward strand.
ATCTAATTTTTAAAAAATAGATTATTAGACTTGGGCAAAGGGGAGCTGTTACTATTGAAACAAACATGTAATTTGTCTTGCAGCTAGAACTAGTAACAGAGCTGCTGTTATAGAAAAATAAAACGCCTTCTGACCAATCAGAATTGAGAATTCAAGTGCTCTGTGGTATATATAATAAACAACAGCAAGAACAATAACAAATTAAATGACCACCAGGGGGTAGTGTTTCTTTGATAAGCAACCCTACTGCAGTAAACAAGACCAATGCAAGAGGAAGCCAGAGAGTTCCTCATGAACAATAAGTCAACAAAAATGTATTTCATTCGAGCATGTCTAGACAACTGTGCTGAAACAATGAAGTAGGGACAGGATGCTCACAGTGTTGAAAAATAATAATTGCCTTTATTGTACTACCAGTGGTTTACAGGTTGTCAGCTGCTTGCACTGATGAATTAGCCAAGTGGTACAAAAGGACAAGTGTCTTTCCTTTTGTATTACAAATAGACCACATGAAAACAATACAGTAATGGATAACCTGGTGTATGACTGACCACATTTGTAATTTGAATGAATTATTGTAAACATACAAAAACAGCCTTGCATTCCTTCACGCTTTGCTAACCATGCTCATAACATAATATTGCAGAATGAAATTAATAATCTACACCATGGAAACACACTCAAAATAATTTTAACAAACATTTTTACTAATATAATAAGTTAGATGCTGGCACGGTTTACTGTGTTTAAGAAAAGAAAAAAGTCTGTGTCCCAAACCCCATTAACTGGAATATAAAAAAAAAAAAAATAGTATGCCACTTGCATGTTTGTATGTCTTGTCTTATTTAGTAGAGTAGTATAACTTTTGGTATGTACCCACATTCTTGGAGTTGGCCTTCTGTGCTAAAATGGGATCACACACCCTAGATTTTGGCTCAGACTGACACGGTCACAAGGAGCACTGAGACCTGTTCAAAATACCAGCAAATGAGAATCATCAGGCTGTGAGAAAAAGGCATCCTGATGGTAGATTATGACCTTACAGGATACCCAGAGACAGGATTGTACTGGAGCAATCTGTGATGACTCCCTTAATGCTTGACACAGTGTAATTTATGCATTCGGCTGACTGAGCAACTTCAACATTAATTTCAACATTTTGAAAAATGATATAAATAATAAGATACAGCACAAAAAAAGGCCAAATGGTCAGGCTGAAGGACAGGCGGTCAGCTGTACATTTCATCGAAAGATGACACAAGAAAAATATATGATGCATCTGAAATTTCTGGTGAATTTTCATATTTATAAATCACTAAATCCCATGATCAACCCTCAACCCATAGCCTAGGTATAAGGAGGAAGTTGGACATTCTTTTGCTCATCAAGCACTATTTAAGATACATTTTCCACAATTTGGAAGAACCAAGTATGGCAGCTGCATGGTGTTTCTCAAAACCAGAGGACTCTCCACATTTTTGTTCCCTTCCAGCTCAAAAGGTGTCAAAATCAAGCAATCTAGTGCACCAAACACATGGAACAATGTGCCCGGGGCTGGTTAGGAGTAAAACATGGATCACCGAGTCTTCCGAGGATAAACTTTGAGGTTAAGAGATAAAAAGAGGGCACTGATACACAGACACGAGTTCAGTCTGCAAAACACGTGATCAGCTTTACATTTACTGATTGATTCAATTCATGATTCCTTCTCTGGATAAAACAACACCAGATGGAACTCCTTAAAACTAACATCCCTGCACAAAGTGTAATGTTTTATATACAGCTCTAAAAAACATTAAACGTGTCTTGTTTAACAATGCTTCATGGCCATCGTTATTATACCAGCTAAAAAACAGGGACTGTACTTTTGTGAATAAACTACAGGGCAAAAAGTTTGATAGTAGTAGACAGATGGATAATCCCCCCTCCCTCTGCCCAGGATCAAATTTAAATAATAATAATTCTTGTGAAAATTCCACTATCATTTTAAAATTACATTTTCAGAAGTAAAAACAGATAGAAAGAAACAGAACCAATAACAGCAATAGAGAAAAGATATTACTCAGTAATACTCTACATTCTCAGTGTCCATAGTGGAGGTGTGTGTGTGTGTGTGTGTGTGTGTGTGTTTCTTTTTCCTCCACGTGTAAATAGTCTCTGGTAATCATGAAACCAGTAATGAATGATGGCACAGGCACGTTAAAGGAACAATATAACCAAAACTACAATAATGTCAGTAAACCATGAATGGAACCCGGTGGCCATCAATTAGCACAGTTCTATCTGCAGGATCCTAACTCAAGGCTACAGCTTCCATTCATGATGGACGTTAACAGTATTTAGTCAGACTGTTCCTTTAAATGTCATGCTGTTTGTGTTTTTTTTTTCCTGTTTAAAGGTGGTTATGAGGCAGCTTCTGTCACTCCAGTAGGTGATGAAGGACAGACTCATGACTCCATCTCATCTCCATCAAACACAGGGGGCTCAAAGCTCAGGACTTCCTCATATGTCAGCCCTGGGAATAGAGAAACATTGCTCCTATAAAATCCGAATGGAAATTCACTTTATACACTGTCCCTATAACCCAGTACTGCATTTAATTTCAGGTCTATTTAACAGTTATTCCATGAAATCAAGTCGTACATGAGCGGACAGCTGACGATGAGATTGAGTGGACGAAGTGTTTTATTCTACCCACATTCACTGGATTTTGAGAAATAGAGCATTTTTATTTTTTGCAAATTCGATAAATAAAAACTTGATACAAAATGTCCAACAAAATCATTTCCACCTAGAATGTAAACAAACTGGCAAAATGACAGGAGCAAATTAGTGAAAAATGCTATAATAACAATAGAAAAATAATTAATATATATATACATTCTTACCATCAAAAACTTTTATTCCATATTTTGTTGCCATTTTTTTTTTTTTTTTTGGGGTTTTGTTTTTGAGTAGAGTTTTAAATTCATCCTCGGTTGGTTCAGCAACACGCGCTGCCATTTTGTTTTTCTCTACTCATGGTATATGAGCTGATAGCCTAGGAGTAGAGCAACCAATGAGAGCATGCGATTGCTCATATCCAGTGAATGTGGACAGAATAAAATGTAAAATATACAATATAATCAATATCCTATGTTGTTTTAACCAATGCCCAGGTCAGACGGCAGGCTGCAACTAGTTTTCAACTACTTGCGTCTACCTGCGATAACAAAATCGCAAGTAGACGCAAGACTGGTCTTGTGTCAACGAATGACGATGCAGATAATGGCAGCATGTTGTAGAGGGTCTTTAGTAGAGGCAGGTTGACACAAGTGGATCATGATCTGTTTACATTTCAGCTGCGATTCGCTTCCAATCGGTGCAAATAGCAGGTTGACGCATGTAGAGGCAGGCAGTTGTGCAACGCTTGAGTGACCAATCATGGGTTGAAGCAGTATGGAGTGTGTGAAGAAGAGAGGAAGGCAAAAACGCATGTTCACACGAACTCTGGGACTTCCACAATACTCAGTTTAACTTACTGCAGCAAAAGTCTCAGTTAATTTCCCAGAGTTAAGCAAAAGTGTTAAAATATAGAGTTGAAATGACACTGTAAAAAGTTTATTTAACTTTAGGAAGTGTTAAATTAACACTGCAGAGATTGTGACAAAATAAACACCAGCATAGTGTTAAATTGACTCTCTCAGGGTTGATGTAACACTATAAAAAAATTTGCTGTGTGCACTTCAACCTTACCATGCCCGGTTTAACGGTTCCATCTTATCATACATGAACAAAATAGAGGTCACACATTCCCTAAACGTTTGAAGAGCGAAAAGAAAAGGAGCTCATTAACAGATACCCATTTCCAGCAAGGTGCACGGCTCAACTAACAGAAAACACAAGCGCGAGCTGATGACGCCGCCTCTCTAGGTAACACAGCATGTCTTAAAGGCACATTTCACAATTTCGACTGTTACAACGTCTGACCACAATGAAGGATTTGGGACAAAACACTTGCGTCCACTTGCCACCTGACCGATTGCAGATCGCAGCATGCGTCTTTCTGCCGTCTGACCTGGACATAACTAATTAAAGCAATACACCAAAACTGTCCAACTTTATAACCCATCGACTGCATCTATAGTGCATGACAGATTACCACAGTCAAGATGATCAAAAAAAGTTTCCTCTTTCAGACAAAAGAATAAACTCTGTTCACATAAAACTTATACACAAGGGAAGTCTAAGTTCAACTAAATGTATTGTAAACTCCATTCCTTTGCTGCAGTCAACAGATGTTTAAGTGCATAAATATGCAAGATACACAGATCCTTCAGAAAACATCAGCCAATATTACTTTATAGATCCGATATTGGGTATAAAGTAAGTTAAAACTACATAAGAACAGCTTTCCTAAGACACTGTCACATGACCGTCTCATCCAAACATCATGTTAAAATGTTAATTGTAATTTTAAAGTTGCATTATATAGTCATAGACTTAACATTTATTCACACAGTCATTTGCCCATAGACTTCCATTGTGTCTTCAGCAAACCAATATTCTGTTCTTTTTAATAATAATAAAAAAATATAGCCGCAAGCGACGATGAAGGGCCTGAGTACCTCCGGTATACCAAATCTAGCACGAATCCAACAAACTGCCTAGGAGAACGTCAAAACGTAACATGTCAAAATGCACAAAACTAAAAATAACTCACATCCTGTTGAATATAGCTAATACAATGTACATTGCAATTTTGTTCGTCTTGGGGCACCCCACACACCTACCAAATTTTACATGGATAGGTGAAACTATACCGGGCAAAAGTGTCAATCCCATGTGGGGGCGCTATGGAGTAACCCAGACACACCTGGGGCCAAGCCTCTATCCCCGAGTAGCGGTGACCAGGACTGATGTATCAAATTTCATGAGTTTTCGCCCATGGGAACCACCTCAAAAATGGCCAAGTCTTGAAGAAAAAAAAAAAAGATGACGAGGACGAATCTTTAGGAAAACAAAAAGGTCTTGCACCTTGCTGCAGCACCCTCTGGTGGACACCAGAGGCTGCACACCACCGGTATTCGGGCCCTGAAACTTTTACTTGTATAGTGCGTTTCAAGGAACCCAAGGATGCTTTACATAGTGAAACAAAAATTAAAAACAAATGAAAAACAGAAAACCTAAGTGAACAAGTGAGTTTTTAGGTGTTTTTTTTTAAGGAACCAAAAGAAGGAGCACTGCGGATCACCAGAGGGAGAGAGCTCCAGAGAGTCGGGGCAGCTACACTGAAGGCTCCATCCTCAAACGTCCACAGTCTGGTGTGGGGGTAAGGAACGTACCCTCATCAGTGGGTTGCAGTATACACGGGATGAGGTGTAGTGGTGTAAAAGGTCTGACAAAAACTTGTGTCCATAGTAATGACGTACTCAAGAGATGCAGTGGATTACAAAATGCTGGAGTATTCCTTCAGTGCCATTAATGCTAGGAACAATCCTTCTGCGGTGAATAAATTTAAGTCTTTTTATCCATATTCCAGTATTTTCTACCAAAAAGAGTTATAAGACACTTAAAATGAACTTTTTATATTATCTGAAGATGTAAGCAAATAATGTGATATTTAACAATTATTCACTGAGCTTGAAGCAGATAAGTGTTTTAGTATAAATAACAGGTGATTATTTTTTAAAATAATTTATTTCAATCTTCAAATGTGGCATGTAAATATAAAGCACACAGACTTGTGTCACTCATCTATGCCAATTCACAAAAAAATGCATTGTTTTAAAATAGATAAAATAAATCACAATTCCACCTTACCTTTGAATAGTTTTAGACCAAACTTCATAGCATCTTGAGTTTTAGGAACAGCATTTTTTTCATAATTTGTAATTCTTCCTCACTTACGGTGACGACGCGACTGGCTGCCATTTTGGCGAGTCGCTGGAGGTGATTATCAAGAAATAATCCGAATCGTTCGACCAATCAGTGCATGCAATTTTCTATAATTACCTCCAGATTTACACTCAAGAGCAAGAACCATGATATTAGGTTGGACAGTTTTCTTTGCTCCAATGCCTAGTCCTGACGAGACTACAAAACCACCACTAGCCTTAAACATCAGTCAGAAATTACAAATCTACTATCGCTGATCAATTACAGATATAATTCTTACACCTTATTTGATCATCTGCTTACTTTTCCACTCCTCGATGTCCAGCTCTCGGCTCTCGAAGCTCTGGTCGTACGGCTCAGCTTCAGGCTCATCATCTGGATCGTGGTACTGCGCGAAGTATGGGTGGGCCAGTGCCTCAGAGGCAGTGATCCGTGTATCCGTGTCCAAAACCAACATCTTCTCCAGTAGGTCCACGGCTGAGAGAAAGCAGAAACGTCACCGTGATTTGTCTTTCAGTTTGTTTTCAGTCTAGCAGGCTGTGTTGAGTTTGTATTACATTTCAAAAAACAAAATCAACAGGAAATAAAAAGTTCTAATACCTAACGGGTTGGCACCAATGAATACATCCGCGAAGTTCCTCTTTGGCATGTGTGGCAAAGAATTTATGTAGTTTCTGGCCTGTTGAAAAAGACAAGATACAAGAGTAGTCTCAGACCATCAGATCTTCTAGATCTAGAAAAGATAAGAATGTTGGCTTTAGCTTGAAGCAGAAATTAGCACAACTTCAAACCACAGACAAGTGTCTCTGCTGGAAATAAAAATTCATGTGAAATTTATTTAAAGGAAAAACTATAACCGGAAATAATTTTGCCCTTATTCTTTTTTTTGCCACCTTGAACCCACAGTGCTTCAAAACTACTTCTCAGCACACAAATATTCAATGATTCTCCACTGAACACCAGTCATGCTAAGAATATAAGCAGCATAAACAGTGCGCACTTGTGTTTTACACAGCGTTAACACAAAGCTTTGGCGAACACTCCACTGGAAGTCTGCTAAGAACTGGGTCAGAGCTGCATCTCAGACAAAAGCAGGCAGAAGGCAGCAGAGAGGGGGTTGGGGTGAGTAGAGAATAAAGGATGACCCGAGATAAATATCCTTCTTTAAAAAAAAAAAGATAAAAGATCAGCACAGCACGCTAAAAAAACGCATCATATCCGATATAGTGGTGCAGTTAAATGTTTAAAAGCAATACCTCACCAGTAAGGCATTATAACCATGCTGAACAGACATTAACACTTTTTTTGGGGGGGGTGTTCTTTGCTCGCCAAAGTAGCATTACTGGGTAAGGTAAGCATCTAGGTAATCACTAGTCCATGCTAAATATCTGTCACTTCTTTTTATACATTGCTAGCAATAGTATTGTCAGGGGAGTCATTTGTTTAAGAATCTGTGCAAAATTGCTAAACTCTTGGGGACTAGCGAGCATTACAAAATGCTAAATGGTCAGCTTTAGCATGTGGGAAGCCATAGCCTAAAAGGTTAGAGGAGCAGCTTTGGGATCAAAATGTCACTGGTTCGATTCCCTTGAATAACCAGCAGGAATGATTGAAGTGCCTTTGAGCAAGGCACCCATCCCCCAACTGCTCCGCATATACTGTATGTCGCTCTGGATCAGTGTCTGCTAAATGCAATTACTGTAATGTAATCACTACTGCTCACAAAGACATGCTGCATGTTTTTTGATTATTGGGATATCTGCCTCAAAGTATTTTAGGATTTTCCAATATTTTGATATGGTGCGAGAACGCTACGCTGTCCACCAACAGTGATTGGATAAAGAATGGATTAGTGAGGAAAAAAAACCCAAACAAGATGAATCACCCTGAAAACATCCCAACACTGAAGCATGGTGGTGGTGGTAGCACCATGTTCAGTCTCACTCTCGGTCTTATGGTTGCTTCTTCGACTGATTCCCCATATACCTCGAGACCGAGTTTTGGTGAACAGACTCCTCTGACAGAGGTTCTCATATTCTTCTGATATTTTAAATAACGGCTTTTTAAATGATGATCTGAAAGAGGTTTAGGATTTTTTTTTGTAATATATTCAAACCCTGACTGATACTTTTCCAGAACTTGTTTTGATAGCTCCTTTGTCTCCATGATGCAAAAATAAGTTTACAATTTTTCTTGTAAATAATTTTATAAAAACTATACAAACCCTCCCGATTTGCACCATTATGACTGGCTATTTTGTGTACTTGAATGACACATAATCCCATACAAGCCACTGCACATGTGCCTTTGATTATCAGTTTGTTTTGTATGAAGGATACACAGGACAACACATTGATTTGTAATATTGTTGGTCTGTAGTGGGTATTTTTCACAGCTTTTTTGTCAGCAAGGAGGAACATGTTCCTCACTCTATTTCTGCTTACCTTATGCCAGGTTTACTGTAAATAAAAAAAGTACCACTCTGAACTGATGGGATTATGAGCACTGTTATGGCCCTAATAAAACAGCAGTGCTTCTTGCTCACCTCGTGGCTGGGCATCCTGCTTATTAGTGAGGCTGGAGGAGTTCCAGTCAGGCGCATTATCTGCTGGAGCTGGTTTATATCTTAGGCACCCAGGTCAAGGGGCTTACAATAGCAATGCAAGTGAGACACTATCCATGGCAAAACAGGTTGAGGTATGTATTTGTGTTTTTTAATGCCAAGTCGAGGACGAAAGATCCTTTGGCACCATTTTTCAATCAAGAATGGGGCACAAGTGTGAGGTTTGTAATGTATACACACACAAACGATAAGATGTAGAGAGAAAGAATACATCAAGGAAGATTATGGATGTGAAATTTAACACACATGTACACACAATCATTTGGTTGGTGGAAAGCAATAAAAAAGTGTGACACAGACAAGAAACAGTGCAGCAATACTGCAGATCAGCACACACAGGAACATTAACCTCTTAAGCTCGATCACATTTCCAAACCCTAAGGCAGGGTTGTCAGGGCAGACAACAGCAATCCAAGCCCACATGTGTCAGTATGGCAGCACACTATCCAGCAATTAGATGACCCAACCACCCAAGAGACAACATTGATTCATGCTTTTTTTTTTTGGGGGGGGGGGGGGTCAATGCTGCAAACCACTGGGTGAAGCGTGGCTGGCTGGAGCGAAAGCAACACACTGGGAGTGAAACGCCAGGGAAAAGACGTGTCACACTCAGGCATAAGTGAAAACTCACAGACTCCGAAGATATTTTCATCAAAAGCTCGGGCCCTGGGGTTCCGACGAGTAGCATGATAAGCTTCAACTGATCAATATCTTTAAAGAGCAACATAAAGGAAAAAAAAAAGTATGCAGGGATGGCTATGGAGGAGGAGGAGGAGGGGCTGCAGAAACACAACTGAATGAAGGATAAACTCAAAAATGTATTCTTTGACATGCACTGCAAAATATGAAACTGAAAAATAACCATTTTTACGAATGAAGACAAGTAAGTATTTAGATCAACAACATACAAGCTGTATGTCATGGAGTAATATTATATTATAACCTGTAATCCACAGGATTGTGTTGAACAAGAAAGCAAGACCAAAGCCAACATGTTTTGCATTGGTGGGTTAATCCAAAATTACATGAACACGTTAGTGTGAACCCACAGTCACGGAGTTATCAGAACCCTGAGGTGTATGACAAGCAGACGTGTGTGAAACAACAGAAAGAAGTCGTCACTTCAGAACAGCGGTGACACAAGGCAGTGACCATGTGTAGCACATGATGTGAGTAATATTTGGGCTGAACATCAGAGAACGTCAGAAGCAACATTTCCTGAGGCGTTCCTTAGAAGCAGGTGCTCTGGTGGAGAAGATACGATTAGCAATGTCTGTTTAAGAGCAAAGAGAGGAAAAAAAAAAAGTGAGAAATTGATAGAGTGGATGGATGAATGATGAAACGGAGTGGATAATTAGACATGCACACAATTAGTCTCCATACCAAGTCAAGACAAAAAAATGCAAACAAATGGCCAAAATGAGGGAAAAAC
>JAPEKO010000019.1:31246316-31260086 GCA_027576075.1 Cathorops hypophthalmus
GGGATCCCCCCCCCCCCCCCCCCCCCCAAAAAAAAAATCCTTTTTACTGAACTTTACAGGGGGTGCCAATAATTGTGGAGGTCACTGTATCAATCAGTTAATCATGTGGAAGCAGTGTGATGCTTAGTCATGCAGATGCAGGCCAAGATTTGTGTTGGTTGGAGTAGTTTATCCCCACGCCTCGTCCCTGCACCATGTTCAGATGTTAACATTAACTGAAGCTCTTGACCTGTTTTGTTTTTTTTTTTTAATATAAATGCATTGCTGCCACATAATTTGGATAATTGCATGAACGAGCAGGGATACAGATGTTATTAAAGAGGCCAGTGAGGGTGTGCTTGACCTTTTGAAATATTTTTCAAAAGAATGTTGAGTAACTATTATTGCAATAACATAATCAGAAATATGCCTATCTTTGGCTGCTGGTGCTTTTACTCGTTGACGTGTTTAATATATTGATGGAATGAGAGCATGCGGTTTTGTAAATGTAGCTGAAGCATGCAATATGTGCTCAGGTTCATGATTTGCTGTGACCGCTGCGAGGAGTGGTTCCACGGAGACTGCGTAGGCATTACGGAGGCACGCGGCCGCCTAATGGAGCGCAACAGTGAGGACTATGTGTGTCCCAACTGCACAGGCAGGAAAGCCCAGAGCACCAAGCCTTCTATCTTGACAACAGGTGTTGAAACCAGCAAACCTCCTGCTACTCCTTTTGCTGTTCGCAAGGCAGAGCCCAGTCTAGCTGTTAGCCAAGCCAATGTCCAAGCACCTACAACTGCTGCTGGTCTGCCTCCTTCTGCTACTGCTTTTCCTGCTACTACAGCTGTTCCTGCTGCAGAAGAAAAGATCGGGGAAGAAGTTGGCATCAAGGGCAGGATTGAGAAAGCTTCTAACCCAAGTGGCAAAAAGAAAATAAAGATTTTCCAGCCGGTAGGTTGTTGTACAGTATCTGTGCATATCAGTACAAGCCAGTGGTGTAACTGCGGTTGAGAGTTTGGTTTAAAACACACCAGCATGTAAAATTTTCTTCATTGTATGTAATATGGCTAAGTGGAATAATTAACTGGAGCATTTAGTTTGATTTATAAAGTGAATATTTATAAACTGAGTTCATATAGGTAATATTGTTTTGCAGTTTTAAGTGAGCGCACACTTTGCATACTTGAGTGTAAATGTTAGACATTTCTATTGCTAGGTACAAAAATACTAAACTTTTTTTGGTTAAAAAAAAAAAGCTGATTACGTTTAGGGTGAGGTTGTTTGACTTAATGCTGTCTTTTTTTTTTAATATATAAAAAACTTGCATTATGGAAAAATAACTTCATCACTTATTCTAAGACCTGCCTGGATATTTAAAATATAATCTTGTCTTTAAAAGTGCTATAAATATAAGTGCCTTTTTGAACTGATCATTTCTAAGGGAGCTTAAATTATTCATTAAAGACAGGAAAATCTGCCACAAACCATAACCTGTAGACCATCAGCAGGTGTTATGGGTTATACTGTAAAGCACTGTAGTTTGGATGCGTGTGTATGCAATATTTGGAAGTAGAACAATTTAATTTGCTTGTTTTCAATACATTAAAACCAACCACCATTTAAAGTGAAACCACTTGATTCAGGGATCACAACTGTAACAAACACTTGTTTGCATGTGATAACCAACATGGGAACAACTGGGTGCACGTGGCAAATGAAGATATTTTTACAGGTAATATTATAGGCTGTATGTAGTCTAGAATGATGGTATCTAACAAATAGCAATACATATTATCATGAAATTTGCACACAACTCCGAGGGGAAAACAAGCTGAATTTAAGAAGCATGGTTTATAGGTTCCCTTTAGATTAAGGTAAATGGTGGTTTCCTTTATGTAAAATATCCAGCATCAGGGAAATATGAACTTCAGCTGAAGATTACATACATGTAAACCTTTGCTAATGAAAGGGTCTTTTTCTGTGTATGTATAATTTAAGTATTTCTGGTGTTGGTGTTGACAAACTATCATGCTTAACTTCCTACTTTAAGGATCTCCCCAAAGAACCTTGAGAGGCCACAGTGTTCAAACACTGACCTGATTTAATAATTGGCTTGTAGAGGAACGAAAAGGGTGAAGAGATGGATGCTGTTGTGAATTAAAATACTGTAATCAGGGAAGTCTCACTGATGGTCATCACTCGCCTGAATCAAGTCTTCTAGCTGTAGCTATATAACCACTTCCTGAAGTGGATATGCAGTCATTTAAAGTCTCTCATTTACCTAAAAATTGAGGTTTCGGTGACTCTTGGTGCTTAATAGTCGCAAACTTGCAACTGTTGTATTCTGGAATGTGACCCTTCCAGCACGTTAAAAGCCTCATATCAAGAGCAATTATGTGTTATTTTGCTGATCATTTTTGAAAGTGTTTCTTTAAATGATAAAAGTTGCACTAATTTGATTGAGGCTTTAATAGTTCCCACAGCCTGATAGGTCTGACCAACGTGAGTTTTCAGCAGGTGATGGCGACTGCAGAGGAATCCTCTCTCCCCAAGTGCATCGGTCCTGGCTGTGAGAGGGACGCCCTGCCTGACTCGGTGTATTGTGGTAATGACTGCATCCTTAAGCATGCTGCTGCTGCCATGAAGACCATCACTACTGACAACAAGGAGACTAAACCCAAGGACAAGCCCAAGCCAAAAATCCTCAAAAAGCCTTCAGTCGTATCGACAGTCAAGGTATTATTTCAGGACTGGTGTATTTAGAAAGGTTTTAAAGTCTTAGGGTGTATATTTTTAATGCATGGTAAATTTAATTAAATTTACATCATTAAATTTACAGTTTATATCCATTCACATAAACTGATGCTAGGATGAATGAAAAAAATGGTGGTTTTCTTAGGATGCTGTTCAGAGAGGTGTAGTATCTGCTTTTTCCTTTTGTGTACTTTGTTTAATTATGCGTAGGCACCATATATGCCTAGAGTGATTGTTTCTGAAATGGTTAGTATTGCATACCCATGTGGAACCTGAATTGGTTAAGAGCTGTTAAGTCTTGTTTATTCATGTTAATAATTTTGATGTCTGTTTCTTTCGAAGAGTTCAGTTCCCGAGCGAAGGAGCAGCCGGAGGTTCGCCGACTCATCCAGCAAAGCTCAGGAGGAGTCCGTGGATTCAGAAGGTCACGAAGATGAAGAGGAGGATGAAGAAGACAGAGTTGCAGAGGAGCATCCGCCACCCCCAGCCATGTCGTCCTGGTCCAGCGACCATAATTACATTGCAGTAGCACCAGAAAAGACTACAGCAATAGCACCAACTGTGTTAAACAAAGCGTGTATGTATCTTAAAGGTTTTCCACAATTTAATCTTCGGTCTCTGTGACTTGGTGTAGAACTCGTATGAGAAATGAGATGATATGGCCTGGAAGCCATCACTAGAAACTTGAAGACTTGAAATATCTGGCCATGCAAGATGAAAGCATGTGTATTTGTGGAAGTTTGTAAATTTGGTGGCCCTAATGGGTACAGGGGTCCTGATCAGGTAAGTATATGTATAAACAGAAATGGTAGGTATTACTACCTCAGGTTGTATAAAAGGGTCTACTTTTTTTAAAAAAAATTATTTTTTTAATGTTTGTTTAATTGGCCAGTTTTTATGGGCATTGGCAATGCTGAAACCTACATTAGACTACAGAATTTTCAGTCATGTTCCTCTTGATATTTATTTAATTCACAAGTTGGCTGAATCGGTCTTAAGAGACATCACGAGAGGTTTAAAGAGATGTAAAGTGCCTTGCCATGATGCTGTTGATTTTTACATTTTTCTGTCTGGAATATATATATATTTTTGTATGAAATTTGAAGTTTTTAACTGTGTATGAATGTCAACATTGCCTCCAACTTCCGCTCTGATCTGGGAATAGTATCTTAAGAACAGGAGTACTGACCGCTCATCTGAACAGGTAGGTCACGGTGTCTTTTTCTCCTGCCACCTTTTCACCAAGAAATAGAGCAGTGTTTCTGATCACATGGTGTCTGGCAGGGGTATTCTCTGCAAGCATCGCAGCCTTTTCTGTTCCCACTAACATTAAAAAAAAATTTATCTGCCTTGCATGCCCTGCTTTTTATGAAATCCTCTTTTGGGAATAAGTGACTTTTTAAAAAATAAAGTGATATTACAGATAAATACTCTGATGCCCCTTGCTTCAATTTTGAGCAAAGTCTTGTTTCTTTTTCTTGGGAGTACATTGGATATCTTGGCCTCTGCCTGCTTTGGCCATCGCCTATCCAGCCAGCAACTGATCAGCGCAGATATTTGCTCTCGAGAGAATAAGGCCTGACACTCTGGTTGTGAAGTTGAAGCTGTGAAGACTACAAAAACTGGAAGACGACAGTCTGCCAGACAGCACCCAGAAGCAGACTTCTCCTCTCATTAGTACACAACACAGAGGAAATGCCACACCATAACTATATGCAGATAGCAGGCATTTTTTTTTAAAATAGAAGTTTGCTTTACAATCAGAAGTTAAGCCAGCTTTGGGATTATGAGCTGTTCCTATCTTTGTTGATTGATTATTGATTGATTGATCAGGTTTTATTGCTTGATAGAAATAGAGGAATGCTAACTTAAGTTTAGAATTATTCACTTTATTCATGAATGAGCCTGCATTTTGTATTCAATGAAAGAGGCTTTGCTGGGAATAAATGTACTTATTAGCTTATTTTGGCACAAACAAATTTGCATCCTGACACACTTGAATGCCAAATTGATTTTTGTGTATAGTAAATATGACCACAGTTTGACAAGTCAAAGAATGACCCAAGAGCTGTGTGGATTAATGCAGCACCACTTCACAATGAAAACATGAACTTAATAAAAAGCAATACATGCAGAAGGGCTGGAAATGCTGTTTCCGCTTGGATCAGTGCTGTGAGAAGTCTTGGGCGATCCTCTGCTGGAGGAGCTCACTTGGATTGGGATTCTGCGATTTTTATTTAACACTAACACACACAGTGGAACAATTTTAATCTGGTTGCTCTTGGTTCATACAATCGCACACGTCCTGCAAGCATGGGAGTACTTTTTGGAGATAAAACCTGTAAAATTAATTTTCGGTGAATGGGAAAAATTAAGTTTGGTGTAATAGAGGTCCTTGAGCATCATCAGCAACAGGTAGGCCTGGCAATTTCGTCACCAAGACCAGCAAATGAACCATTTAATATCTGGTCAACATGACTGGTTGTCTTAAATACCTTAAGTGCCCTAAATGATTAATCACTTGTTCGATGCATGTGAATGGCAGCTGCAGTGGGTCATGTCCTTGAAGCGGAAGGGTGGAACTGGGTTTCCCATCAGGAACATTGCAATCCAAATACTGCAACTATATGTTTTTGATTCTTCATTTTAGTGTTCTGCTGGTTGGTTTATATGGAGCAATTGTCAACAAAAATAAGGCCAAATTATATTTTTCTACTTATAAACAAATGTCACTGTAAATTTTGTGTCAAGACATGGTCTTCATGCTCATCTGGACTTTGTATGGTGACTGAACCTTACAAATAAACACTTGATTTTTCTACTTTTAGATTTGTGTACTTTTCTTTCCTCCCACTAATTTTCTCATAATTTTTCTCCCTTGGACACATTTTTTTCCTCTCTTTTTAAAATGATAAAATGTACAGGATCAAGGCAAGGCACAAACATTTCATTTTGGAAAACTATTAAATTCTAAAAAAATTTCTTTGAAACCACATGCAAAATGCAATTAAAAATTTTTTTGTCAACTTTTAATAGAATTGGGGGATTTTTTTTTTTGCGATTTTTAAAAAAAATGTCTGATTTTTGTCTTTAGCAGCTACTCAGAAAGATGAAGACAAAACAGAAGAAAGTGAACCAGAAAAGAAAGAGCCAGCTCCTATTGAGAAGAAACCCCCAGCAGCAACTGTGTCTCCCAAAGGAGGCAAAAAGTCCCCAGGCCAGAAGATGGCCAAGCATGGCCCAGTCTTGATGCCCAAAGGCAAAACAAGCACTAGGTCCTCAAGCAGTGCCAAAGACCTGAAAAAACAGTCTCCAACCCAAGGCAAATTGGTCAAATCCAAAAAACCAGCACCACCCCCTCCTCCCATTCCAGTCTTCTCTTCTTCTGGTCCTCCTGGAACATCACGGCTCCATCCTACTGGTGCACTGAGCGTTGGCAAGAGCACCTTCACCATCCCCAAAAAGCAGCCACAGTCTGGGGTGAAGGAATCTGCAAGTTCTGGGCCCTCTTCGGCTTCCAAGATGCCTCATGTGTCAGTGCCCTCCAGCTCCCACAGCCAACCATCGGCATCCAAGTCTACGCCACCAGCAGCACCTCTCCCTCCGCAAGCACCTCCGAACAACCAGATGAGGTCCAACATCCGTCGATCGCTCACTGACATTCTGTACAAAAGGTTAGAAAATTGCTTCATTTTCTCAATTGTTTTGTGATTTATTATTCATAGTCCAAATTTAACATTTACAAATGTGTATTATCATAACGTGAACGGTTAAACTGTACAAGTAGTAATTGTTAATTAATTAAATCAGCAATTGAATAATCAGTATTCACTATATGGCACACTTTACTGTACTGTAGGGTGAGTGATAGTGATGATCTCTCCATGTCTGAGAGCGAGGTGGGCAAGCTGGCTGTCAGCATTGAGAAAGAAATGTTCAATCTGTACATGAACACAGACAGCAAGTACAAGAACAAGTACAGATCCCTCATGTTCAACCTCAAGGACCCTAAAAATAAGGTTGGTCAACAGTTTTATGAGTTTCAGTGCCACTTTTGAAGAACCGACCTACGAGTGCTTTGACTTGTGCGTCTGTTCAACAGGGCTTGTTCTATCGTGTGATTGGTGGAGAGGTCAGCCCATTTCGCTTGGTGAGACTCAGCCCTGATGAACTGCTCTCTAAAGAGATTTCTGATTGGAGGAAGGCTGGTACCTCTGAGGTAATGTTCCAACAGTGAGGCATTCGTAATGTCTAATGATGTACTGGAACTTTTATTAGCAGCTGCGTACAAATTGGAGAAGAGTGCATGTTCCATATGGTCTCATCGTAAAACGTGTAATTTTTTTTTTAATAAAGAATCTGGATCCAAGTGGAAGGACCCAACCAGGGCAATCCAAAGTTGGATCCAAACAGGATGCAGCTCCCCCTGATGTTGACATGGAAGAAGCTCCTTCCATGTCTGATGGAGATGTATGTATCTCTGCTACTTCCCAATCTCCTCGCTTGGCTTCTGGGGCAGTAAGTGGTGGCTTTCTGTCTTTTGGCGCATTTTTTTTTTTTTTTAAATCCTCTGGCTTTGTTCCTTTCCTTCCGTTTCTGCTCATATCATTTCCAAAGTAATGCCTTTGTAAGGTGTTAAGCTTTTGGGGAGCTTGCCAATTTGACCTTTTCTGCACATTTGTATTGAGTGGTCTTTACAAGCTTATTTGAGTTTCAGTTCAGTATAATACATTTAACTAATTTCTACCTTTTTGAAATTTATTGTAAAACATTGTGCCAAGTAGCTGATTGATGTTTGTTTTTTTGTGAACGACAAAAACAAATTCAAAGCTTCACAAAAAACTGACCGTTTAGTCTGTGTATCTTTTTAACAGGATCATCAGGAGTCCCACCCTTCTGCCACACCTCAGAATTCTGCTTCTACTGGGAAAAGCAGTGCTGTCCCAGATATCTTGAGCAACATGTTGAAAGACACCACGGCGGAACACAGGGCTCACCTGTTTGATCTTAACTGCAAGATCTGCACAGGTAACACCTGATTTGAGATGCAGTCTGAATAAATCTGATTTCTGTTGTGTTGAGTTTTATAATTGCTCTTTGACATCCCTTTCAGGTCAGAGGTCGGCGGACGATGAGCCAGCAGCCAAAAAGCCCAAAATGTCACTTCCAAAAAAACAAGACCCTCCTGAAAAGCCCAAAACGGAGCAGCGACCCTCCAAGGTGCCAGCAGACCAACCGAATGTCTCCTACTCGGTCAGTGACGTGTCGACACCTCTTCAAACAAGTAGCATGGAAGACAAGAGCAGCACGGTGCCTGTGGTCATGCCGGCAGTTTCTTCTGTCACTATAAGCCGCCGTGACCCTCGTACTGCCGGCCACCGTTCCTCTGCATCTCTCGCGCAGACTGAGCCCGATGTCAATACGCCTGTTGGGGCACCAGTCAGTGTACCTGTTGTGACCCCTCTGCCGCCTGAAGCCCCTGTTGTGGATACGAAAGGGCCGTTGCCTATGCCACCTCCAGCTCCGGTAACTCTGCCTAAACCTGTGATGCCAAAACAAGACACTTCAACAGAATCGCGGCACTACGGGGCCAGCGCATCCAGGTAGATGGTGTCAGGTGTTTTCACTCATTCATAATTTTGCGTACAAGTATGCAGATTTGTTTTTTTCCTCTGTGTTGGTGTATAGCAGTTATGTTCACCATTTAGCATGTTGGTGTTTTCTGATTGTAAATTTTCAAAAGCGAACTTTTGTGTTGGAGGTGATTTTTTTTTTTTTTTTAACATCTGGAATATTTCTCCAAATATACTAGATGTATATTGACAGCAGTTTACTCTGACTGCATGCACAAATTTAAGACAGGATTTAAGTGCCCCCCCGTATAAATTGTGGAGTATTTGGAAGTTACTGAGACTTGATTGGTTACTGACGAGATGAAACATATTTAATATTGGTTTTCTGCAGCATGACCGAGCCCCCTCCTGAAGGAGAGACTGCTCTGTTCCTGTCAGGACAGGAGATCATGTGGAAAGGATTTGTCAACATGCACGCTGTTGCCAAGTTTGTCACGAAGGCCTACCTGGTTTCGGGATCCTTTGAGCATCTCAAGGAGGTTTGTTCCTTGGGCTTTTTGATGAATGAATGTTCGTCAGTAATTATTGTAAGCGCCATGCTAAAGTCAGTATTTTGCCTCGCTTTCAGGACTTGCCTGATACCATTCACGTTGGTGGTAGAATATCACCACACACAGTTTGGGACTATGTGGGTAAATTGAAGACTTCATTGTCAAAAGTAAGCGATAATTATACTTAAGTAAAATAACATTAGAGATGGAGACTAAAGTTAAACTAATTGCGTTCATTTATGTATCATGTTGCTTTTCAGGAGCTTTGTCTTATTCGTTTCCATCCAGCAACCGAAGAAGAGGAAGTTGCGTACGTCTCCCTGTTTTCTTATTTCAGCAGCCGCAAGCGGTTTGGTGTAGTGGCCAACAGCAACAAACGAATCAAAGACCTTTACCTCATTCCACTGAGCTCCAAGGACCCTCTGCCTGCTAAACTCTTACCTTTCGATGGACCAGGTAAGCTTGTGCAAGAAGATAAAAACTGTTCACAGTGCGCATTAGCACTCAAAGTATTTATTAAAAATGCAGGTGTGGTGGAATCCTCAGGTAAGTATGTCCCTTTTAATGGTGCCAGTCTTGTGCGTGAAGAGAGGGCTTGTTCCGTGTCATCAATGGTCTCTGCAAAAAAAAAAAAGATTTTTTTTTTTTGAGGGTGTGTATGATTTTCTTCATGGGTTGTGTTTGTTGTTTTTCCCCCCCTTCATGTAATCTGTATCATGTCATTTGTGTGTTTTCTAATAAAGCAAATTATGCATCCAGATTTTGGTGCAACCCTAGATATTTGTCTCAGCCTTGTTTTTTAGCTGCATCATGCTTTTGTAATAATTTATTCATGGTGAGTTGGAGAAGAGCTTGAGATTTTAGTGCTGTTACAACATGCAAATGGTTGTAGAAAGCAAACTTGATGTACCGTCTTTGGTTATCAGATGTTTAAACACTGATGTAATCGCTGCTGGATGCATCTCAAACACCATGGTGACTATGGTAATTCATCTGGACCCAAGTGTTGGAGAGCGACATGACCCACCTGAAACACTACTGAGAATGGGACCAACTTGAAGAATCACAAATTTTTCCTGTTCTACCTATTGGACTATTTATCCATCTGTTCAGTTTTAGATGTGCTTGTTGTAGCACAATGAACGACTGTTGCACTGTGATTACACGCAAGCATAATGACCATACCTTCAGTGGTAGTATGATTGGTTTTGCCAAAGTGTATATGTGGAGCAAGAGAGGAGAAATTGTACTAGGTTTCACCAGATATATTGATAATGTCTGTGTCTGCTTCTAGATTGACTGACTGGTTTGAAATTACATTGATAATTTCACTCTATTACTACCAGTGTGTGACTATATCAAGGGAACAAAATCACCCTGATAATATGCTAAATCATGATAACTAAACTTTTGATCGTGTGTCTGTCCATTAATATACATTAATTTCTCCAATAATCACATCTCCAATGAGACCTGTTTTATAAATGACATGGAACAAACTCTCTTTTCATGAGGTATGTACAGAAGTTTAGCACATTGACCGGTACTTACAAGGGTTTATTTTTTTGCTATCGTTAGTAGGCATAATTACTTCTTTTTAACCAGTTATTTTATTGTTTTGATAGGTCTTGAGCCAGCTCGTCCGAATCTCCTGCTTGGGCTGTTAATTTGTCAGAAAGACAAGAAACGTGCTGGAGCCCCTCTGGAAAGTGAGGAAAAACGTTCTAAAACACAGCGAGATGATGAGACAGGTCTCCCAAAACCAATCGTTGTTAACAAAACTGATAAAACCACGCGAATCAGTCAGGAGCCCATAAGCACGACTCCGCCTGGAACTCCACCCCCTCTCAGCAGTTCCGAGTCATCAGTTGGTCCACTTGCATCATCAGTGTTTTCCATCTTGTCCTCTGTCAAGGCACCAAGTGTCACCACAAGTGCAGGCGGTAATTCCCCATCAAGTACGGCCACTCCAGCGGTTCCTGCCGCATCTGCCACTCCTCTTCAGACCATCCTAAAAACGTTGTTTGGTAAGAAGAAGGATTCTGAAGCTTCTCAGTCCCCTACAGATCGAAGTTCAACTGATGTTTCTGTTCCTCTGCTGGATCCAATAGTTGAGCAGTTTGGCATTGCAAAAGGTCAAAAAGTAGATGAACAAGAGGATGATAGGCCATATGACCCAGAAGAAGAATATGATCCCAGTGTTGCATATGGTAAAGAAAAGCCTGATGATACTGTGGTCTCTAAAAGCATAACACAAACAGAGGTCAGAACTGGTATGGTAGATGATGTTGCATATGACCCTGAAGATGACTCCATTTTTGAGGAGGTGAAGGGTGATCCAGGTTCCAAGAAGCACCTAGAGGAACAGGACCAGCAAATTCCTGATGCTAAATCTCTCTTGGCCAACACTCAATTGCTTCAACTTGGTAAAAAGGTTGAGCAGTTGGTTGCAAAAAGCACAGCTGCTACCCCAGTTATTAATCAGAGACGGGATCCCAGGCAGAGTAGGGACCCTAGACAGATGAATGCCAGTCAGAGGCTAAGCTCAGATGATTCTGTAGAGAAGGAAGAGGCTCCTGCTGTTACGTCTTCTATTATTACTCCTTTGAGTAATGCGTCTGCTGTTACTACTACTTTGAGTGATACTGATGCTACAGCTACTTCTACTACAATAACAGATAAACCTCCCCTTGACATTGCTGCAATACTAGACACATTAACGTCACAACAGCCTAAAATCTTAGACTCTCCATTACAAGATGCTTTGAATGTAGAACCAACAGAACCTTGTGCAACCACAGATGCACCACCATCACAAGATGATGCTAATGTTGACGTGCAAAAATTGAATCCAACTGATTCCCAAGTCGAGTCATCCAAGCCAGAAGAGGAATCAAACAGCGAAGAGGTGCCTTTCTTGGATGCGGATAGCACAGAAATTCCACTTTTAGGGGAAAAAATAGACCCCGATCTCGTAGAAAGTTACCTGGACACAGAACCTAAAGAAAGTCCCAAAGAAAATGACATTCCATTTGAATCAGAAAATAAGAGTTTTGAAGAAATTTGGCCTAATTCTGCAACCATTTTAAAAAAAGAGCCAATCTCTTCTGTTGGAGAGTCTGCATCTTCTACGACGACATATTACAACATCACAACAATCAGTACACCAATAACTTCTATGGGGAGGCCACAAGATGTGACCCAAGTGAGTTCATCTTATATGGATTCACATAGCTCTCATATCCCACACATGACTGGGCCAAACTCTCAAACCGATTATCGAGGTCCTTCAGACATTCCACCTCCAGTGCCTTTCCACCCGCCAGTTGGGCCTCCACCTGCACTTGGTCCATTACCAATGACTGTTCCACCCCCCATGCATATTCCACTGCCGATGTCAGGGCCACCACCTATTTCTGGACCACCTCCAATGCAAATGCCTCCACCAATACAAGGCCCACCTCCACCTCATGGGGAAAATGACCCATCACAATATCCACCACCTGGCCCATATGCACCTTACCAAAATCAGTGGGGAAACAGTCCACAGTTTGACGCTTCAAGAGGACCACCTCCTCCTCCAATAGTTACACCCAGAGGACCACCACCTTCAGTCCCACCAATAGGTCAAAGAGGACCTCCACCTCAAATATTTAATAACAACATGCCCCCACATCATATAGGATCACGAGGCCCACCTCCTGGTCCTCCTCCACCTGGTCCGCTACCCCCTCCTTTTGATGGACAAAGATTCAACGGGCCTCCCCCACCTTTCAGCTTCCCTGGACCCCGAGGCCCACCACCACCATTTGGAGGCCCTCCCCCTGTTCATTTTGACAGCAGGGCACTGCCACCATCTCGCTTCCCTGGGCCAAGAGGCCCTCCTCACAACATTGGCGAACCTGGACCACCGCCTAAGATCCCAAGAGGACCTGCTGACAATGATGGTGGAAGTTATCAGCCAGGGATTGAGCAACCCCAGGGAAAAACGGCATCACACAATTACAGAGACAATCAGGGACCCTTACATGGGCCTCCATTTAGGGGACCTCCACCAAACCACTTTGATGGACGAAGAGGCCCACCTAGTTCTGCAGGAGATATTCCAGGGCATCGATTTCCTCCTCCTCCTCCTCCAAACCAATTTCGTGGTTCACCGCAGGATAGAGTATCCTTTGAAGAACCGAGAGGAGGAGGGTCATCCCAAGACTTGGAAAGACACAGGGGTCCTACCCCTCAGCATTTTGGAGGGCCAAGAGCTCCCCCGCCAGGACACTACTCTGATAATGATGCTGGAGGTCAGACATCACGCTACCAGCTCAATGATCATCTAAATGACATAAGACCTGTAAGGGGGCCTCTGTTACCAACTCCTCCTGAAGGTCCCATCCCGGTACCAGGCCGCATGGGTGGGCATAGCCCAGAATCCCATCGTGATGACCACTGGAGAAGACACTCCCCTGAAATGAGAAGGCGCAGCAGCTCAACTCGAGATGGTTCTGAAACTCAGGACAGGTCAAGTCGCTTTGACAGTGGCCCCCGTGATCGAGATGGAGAAGAAAGGCAACGAGATGTGTCTGAAGACAGAAGGAGGGATAGAGACAGGGATGGGCTGCATGGAAGCCGATCATGGGGCTGGACCAGAGACCGTGAATGGGATCGTGGTAGGGAGAGAGACCATAGTAGAGATGGGGAGAGAGACCATAGCAGAGATGGGGATAGAGACCGAGAGGGAGACCACAGTAGAGACAGGGATCGGGATCGCAGCAGGGAGAGGGACCGGGAGAGAGAGCGCAGCAGGGAGAAGGACCGGGAGAGAGAGCGCAGCAGGGACCGGGACCGGGAGAGAGAGCGCAGCAGGGACCGGGACCGGGAGAGAGAGCGCAGCAGGGACCGGGACCGGGAGAGAGAGC
>JAPEKO010000019.1:33128986-33139032 GCA_027576075.1 Cathorops hypophthalmus
GGTTTGGAAACCAACTTGAAGGCGCATTACCGCCACCTGGAGGCCCCACACTCCAGTCTAGTAGAGGACAAACTGGGCCGAGATTAATCACGATCAAGAAAAATTAACACGTTAATTTTTTTTAATTAATCGCATCACGATTAACGCGTTAACTATGACAGCCCTAGTTTAAATGTAAACGTGACATTAAACATATGCTAATATAGCTCAATAACAAACCACGCTCACCCAGGTCACTCTTAAGTGACATTCTATTTGGCATCTAGTGCACTATGTAGGTTCTACAGCATCATGAGGTGACAGCCTGTGTAGTAAGCATACATAGGGAATATGAAGACATTTGGAATATTTGCACACCTAAGATCTAAAAATCAAGCAAAATATATAATTGACAGATTTTGAGTTTAAGAGGTTTTTGTTGCATCCTGTAATGTGTAATATTCTTCAATATTCAAATACTTTCTGATACCAAATCTTTTAAATAATGATTTATATAGAGCCACAATTATGTCGTGGGAAACGTGTGAAGATCCAGTATGTTACTCTGCTTGCATTGGTGCACAAACACACATTAGAAGGGTGTGTGTAACAGCGTGCAGGGTCAGGAACTGTTTTCGGTCAACGTGTGTTTGACGGACAGCCGCACAGCTTCGCTTGCCTCGCGTCACTGCAGCTGTCTGTCAAACGAGAGCCGAGAGAGAGGACACGCAAACTGCTGTGGATTCACATGCGTACACACGCATCATGAGATACACACACACACACACACCTGAAGACAGAGCAGGAAGTTCACAGATTTATTCTGTTCTTATTCACTGTATTCATCCATTCAAAGCAATATAATATTTCACATATTCCATCTGTGTGTTTGTGTGCAAGAGAGCGAGAGAGACACACACACACACACACACACACACACACACACCTCATTTCGATTTAAACAGACTGACTTACAGCCATATTTCATACTATACTGTACACTCATCCTTGAGAAAGCTATTATAAAACAGAGGATGATGAATTTAGTGCCAGCGGCAGTTGTTTGTCGCCTATTCTCCTCACATCACCGACCGCTGAACACGGACATCATGATATATCCCTCCCCCACACAATGCACGAGCGCCTAATGGTGCATTCCAATAAACCTCGACTCAACCAACATCGCCAGCCTGCCGGATTCATCCCAGGAAAAGCTCACAACTTCACAACAAAATCACTCAGATCCAAAAATTAAGAGACAAAAAACCCCACAACCCTGCTGACAGGATTCCACGTCAGTTTAACCTTAGAGCCGGTATTAAAAGATAAGAAAAGAAAACCCTTCATAGTAAATGTTTATTGCAGAAAATCCAGACCGTGTGTATTTCAGTCTTTGTACCGACAAGTAAATGCAGCTTGATTATATTATATTTTTTCTTTTCTTCAAAATAATCTAAAGCATCAGGAAGGAACCTCATCCTTTCATACAAAGTATATAAAAACACATCCAGATTAGTCTATTTTTTTTTTAATTCCTTAAACCCGTCAGATACATTTTTACTTTATCCTCAATATTAAAATTATTTTTATTACATTTCCAATAAACAATTTTTTACAATGCTGAACTGATTGTGTACGACCATTTCTTTTTTAACTTAAAACTAGAGATGGCATTGAGCCGATCCTCAATTTGACCAGCAGAAAATTGTGAATTTGGAATGTGTATATATATATATTTTTTTTTTAACTGGAAATATTTATTTTATTTCTGAGGACTGATTTTATTATACTGATACATTATGATATTTCTTGTATTTGAAGTCTAAGTGATTGTGTCAAAGACTAACACAAAATAAATATGATTTTGTGTAAGCAGAAATGTTTTTGCCTTTCAAACATTTAATTTATTCATTTTTAATCTTAGTGGTTGAATGAATGAAAAAAAAAAAAAATATATATATATATATATATAGCAACACTAACCACACTACATGGGAAGCCCAATTTACTGGGCACTGCAAAAACAAGCATCAACACGCACGAGTGCGCGCACACACCGGGAGGCCTGCCTGGGGATCCTACTTTACGTCAATTAGTAAGAAGAGTCGAGAACGAGGGATTATACCTGTAGAGAAGTGGAAAACTGAGAGGAGAGAAGAGAATGGAGGCCAAGAAGAGATGAACGGTTTCTCCACCTCTGAACTCATCTCTCTGGAATCAGCAACATGCAGAAACGAGACAGTGAGAGAATACAAACACTGAGATGGGAGGTGAAACAATGGCATAATGAAGTGAACACGGCAAAGACTGGGACATTGATCCGACACCATTTATCTCAGTTAAAGTAAAATAAAACTGATGACTAATCTCTCTTTTTCTCTCTCTCTCTCTCTCTCGCTCTCACACACAGCTTACAGGATGCAAGTGCCCCAGTGTAGTGCTGAAGTACTGTATATCTACACTGCTCACCACACTATCTTATTTTACGTTTCTGAACAATAATGCAGCAGGAAATAAAAGAAATTATGCAATGATGAAAAATGAAAAAATCATGCAGCAATATTTTTTTTTAAATTGATGAAAAACTAGAATCCAGATTGAAATGATACATTGTTTTATTCATTTGCTTTTGTATTGTTGTATATTTAAAGAATAAAACACTGAGATGTTGTGTGAAAGGAAAACAAAATCAACGCCAAGGTGGTGCGACACTTTTTTTTTAAACCACACCCCAATGTTGATTCTTATAAACAGCAATAAAAAAAAGTCCCAAAGCAATTTATTCCTCTGATTTTCCGACACTAGCATTATTTTCCTTGACATCACGTTTTTCCATTTAGAGTTACATTTAATGTTGAGGAACATCCATGAAGCAAGTCAGTTTCTGTTTTTGTTCATGTTACAACAGCTGGGGGCGGGTGATATGACCATATAGATCACGATTTTTGAAGACATTTCTGTGATACATGATATAGAATAGTTTATTGGAAATTTCTTCTTACAAGTCACATCCGGGACATGGAGAAACAAAACAGTGACAAATCTCAACATGTAGCTTGTGAAGAAATCGATGAACTGTTTTGATAAATTTGGGTACTTTTCATTTGTGAATGTGTCTATATAATTTAAATAAATAAAGCATTGGTTTTAAAAGATGTGAAGTTTATCTTCTTGTGTTGAAAAACTCACATTTGTCATATGAAATACTTCATGGACTTGAGTGATGTAATTAAACGATATTGGCTGGCGTTGAGTGGTATATCAGATATATTCCATTCACTTAGCATGATACTAAACGAGTCGAAGACAAGTAGCTGAATGGAATACATCTGATACACCATGAAAAAAGCCAGCTATTATTATTATTATTATTATTATTATTATAATAATACACACTCCTTCCGGGTGTTCGACACATCTTTCTCTTTCAAAATGCTCTCAAAATCTTCAGTATCATAGTCGCTCACTAGCATGGACGTTTTACGTCTCTGATGTGTCTCTCCAAGTTTTTTGATGTCTGTTGATGTGTTTCTCTCTTGTAAATATGCCTGAAGAATACTGAATGAAGTTTTGGTAGCCTTTCAGGTGTTCAACACATCTTTCTCTTTCCCAGCGAACAAAGAAATGCTTGTGCGCATGCGCAGCAGAAAACGCCCTCATTGGATATTCGCATCAGCTCCGATGTGTGACGTCATGTCTTGACAACCATGCAATATCATAAACCATATTCAACGCTCATTCTCCATTGGGTAAAGTGACATAATACACGAAGAATAAGCAATATGCTAACAATACTGCATGTTATCAAACCAAATGAATGAAACCCACTAGAAGGGAATAGAACACATTTTATTCCAGTTATTAAAAAAAAACACACACACACACACACACACACACACACACACACGTCCTGTATGTATAATAATTCCTGATATTTCACTCCATTGAGATCATTCCCAGTGTTTTCTCACTCACTAGACGCGTGTTGCCAAAATGGCAAACCGGTTCAAAATGAAAATTCTTTATCAACTTGTCTATTTTTTGTGAGTGTGTCCACATAATATAAAAAGAACATTATACAATGGTGCGAAGATATGAAGTTTATCTTATGTTGAAAAATACATCACTCATTTGCTTCTCTCCCTCATGAATATGTTCACCACTTGAAGATAAACTTCATATCTTGACGCATCCGTGTAATATCCTCTCTCTATTTTATATTTATTTTACACAAAGACGCACCTCAAAAAGTATTGACACATCAATGTTGTATCATAATATTTCAGAGCTCTAATACACCAACCCTATACACAATCCTCTCCTCATCAGACTCTCTTTGTTAGGTTGGTGGGGGTGAAGCTTGCCATATTACTATGCAATCTAAAAAACCTTCCTGCATCAGAAAACTTCAAAATAGGTGCAGCTTTACCTCAGACATGTGTAAGGGATGGACTATCCATCTCAACCAGCTATCGAGTTGGGTTTACATCAGTAAAATAAAATAAATATAAACTACCTGACTGTATGAGACATTGATTACATTGAAATATAGCTAACCTCTTCAAAACACTGAGGAGTTGGAGTCGAGCCTGGAGCAGAAAGGCTTGTAAGGCAGGAAATTGGTGCCTCCGTGACGCTTTTTCAAACTGCCATTTTTCATCGCCAATGTCAGCTTTTGACTTTTTAAAGATGTTGTTGTTAAGTGTATTGTGTCGTTTAGCAATTTCTATCCACTGATCAACAAGCCTTTACCTTGTGATTAATTTCTAGAAAGAAACATTACAAGTGCAGCCAATCTGCTGATTACCATCACTGCCCCCTAGTGTGATGGAAATCAATCTCTACATATAGTTTATAGGTTTAGCAAATGTCAATAGTCCATAATTAAAGTGAGTTGATGAACATTTTATGGCAGTGGTTCATGCCCCTCGTTCCTACCCAGGTGTCTCCCATAACCCGATACGGAAAGTATGAACCAGAACGGGATGGTACATTACAATAATGTTATGTTTTCTAAATATTCAGAGGTTTCATACTTCACATCTTGTACTCACATGCATCACTGTCATGTATTCTTTGATTATCCAGTATTATTATATCCTGTCACATTGTCAAATCAAATCAAAGTCCTTCCCACGTCATGTGGCGCATCGGGTGGTGCCGATCTCCATTTCCGTAGCCCTCAGCCTCTCGCCTATTACATAGCTAGGGTTACAGTGAGGGGCTAGTCCTCTGGCAACCGCGAGAGTTTGACTCCCCACTCGCATCTGTATTGCAGCGTGCCTTGCCAGACGGCAGTAGGTACCATTTTTATGATGGTCTTTGGTATGACCTGACTGTGAGTAGAACTCGCGATCTCCCGATTGAGAGGAGGACATGCTAACCACTAGACCAACTCGTGGTATCACATAACTCCATCGTTGAATAT
This sequence comes from Cathorops hypophthalmus, assembly GCA_027576075.1. Taxonomy (NCBI): domain Eukaryota; kingdom Metazoa; phylum Chordata; class Actinopteri; order Siluriformes; family Ariidae; genus Cathorops; species Cathorops hypophthalmus. The sequence goes on from JAPEKO010000019.1 coordinate 33,134,394, forward strand.
TTTCCTAACGCTAGATAAGACTCAGATTCTGAGATCAGTGGTTGTTCCTTTGGAGGTTGGCACGAGGGCAGTCCCAGAAGATTTCTGTGACAGCATGAACTCTGTTCTCAGCTGTGTCTGAGGAATAATCTTTTATTAATATATGACATCCTTGCTTTGGATTCGTTGAAAAGGTGAATACAATTGACCTTGAGATGTGCATGGGGGGGATTGCACTGTTATACTGGTTTTTATTTTATTTTTTTGCTTTTCACAATATATTTAAAGGCAGCATTACCAAAGCCCTTTAGAATGGCGGCCCTTTTTTTTAAATACAAGGATGCTCTTGAATAAACTGTGCTTGGCAAATAGAGTTCAGACACGCTGCTAATGTACTGTGGATATATCGCCATGATGCCGCACTCATCAGTTCCTTCTGCATCGTACAGTTGAACTCCTGGGTTATATCCATATACGACATTGGAATAATTGTAGCACGTGAGGAAATGTAATTTGTCAAAGTACGGGTGGGAAAAACAACACACAGTATGAGGATTCTTTTCAAACTGTTTTCTCTAAGAGTGTTCATCAGAGATGACCTACTGCGCCTGTGAATTTCAGTTTTGCCCAGATCGTTATTTCGTATGCAGTTATGATGTTCCAGAAATTGAATGTTTTTTTAGTATTGTCGACTTGCCTGCATGTTGACCTTCACCTCTTCTTCGTCTAATCTCTCTGTGTATCCGTCGCTTTTGCTTGTTGAGCGCAGCATTGTGACCGCTGCGAAAACCAGGTGAGGAGCTGCGCAGCTTTCAGTTCCCGCTGCATGCCAGCTGCGAAAATTCTTGCTTTCTTCTCCATCTGTTATAACAGAAGAAAAAAACATGTCTTTCTTTCTTTAATTTAAGTCAGTGCTATTATTTCAGATGCACCTTTTTAGAGTTCTGCTCCTTAAAACGATCTGAATGTTTGCGTCCGTGTGGGAATAAGGCAGGACGGTCACCCAGTGGGTAGCAGTGACGCCTCGTGGCGCAAAGGTTCCTTCAGGTTCTCCGGTTTCCTCCAACCTCCAAAAAGCCGGTATGCGGATTGATGATGCTAAATTGCCACAGCTGTGAATGCGTGCGTGTGCATATGCACAGTACCTGCAGTGAAAAATGGGATCTGTATGCCATCAAAGGTGTATTCCCGCCTCACCCGGTGTTCCCAGGATAGGCTCAAGACTCAGCAGGACTCTGACCAGGATAAAATTGCTTACGAATGAATGAAAGCAGGTTTTTTCTGCAAGAAATGTGGAAATGTGTATGTTTGTGCAGTTTTGAGCTGCTGAACACTAGTTTGAGTTTGCAGCAGAAGGACATTTACTGTTTAACGGTTTACAGTGCTTTATGTGTAAATGCAGTGCACTGATATATGTGTGTGTGTGTGTGTGTTTTAGTACGGTGAAGCTCCTGACTGAGCAGCAGAGGCAAATTCTCCTTCATCGGCAACAGCTGCAGCAGCTCATCAATTCCCAGCAGTCCACACCGGTACCATTTTTACACACACACGCTATATGGCTTTAGGCTGTATTGCTGCTGCTTTTTTTTTTCTCTTTAACTGATTTTTTATTCTTGAAGGCAATGATCATGGAATCTAGTTCAGCACAATCATTTTGAAACCACTCCATCTTTCATTTCAAAGGTTTTCATGAGAGAACATTGCCATTATCTGTAGCTACATTTGAGGAACATCGGCAAACAACCAGATGTACACAGTCGGCCAAGACACAGCTAGTATCCAGCGTTTGCTTCTTTGAGCTACGAGGATAATATTACTAACCAAAATCATCCTTTTTTTTTTTTTCTCCACCCTTTATAAATATCTGCCTCAGACCGCATGCAGTTATTCACTAATCTCCATGACCTGCTAATGCGGTTTACACACAGTATGATTTGCGGTAATCTGTAAAAATAAACAAAACTTCACCACGTAGCTGTTAGTGGGTTTTGTTACAGTGCAATTTGCAGTTGAAGCGAGGATATTTCTGTACATTTTAGTTTTTCCGGGAGGGGAGTTAAATCTAGAGTGAAGTATTAAGAACTTAATATACAAGTAGCTTGATAAAACTGCAGGCGAAGGAGGTTCTTTGTTCATTCATGTTGTCGTGTGTGTGTGTGACGCAGGACCAGCAACAGGCCTTGCTCTACCAGCTGATGCAGCAGCAACAGCAACAACAACATGACCTGCAGCAGCTTTCCTCCACCCAGATGCCCATGAACAACCTGCTTCCTGCTGCTCAAGGTGCCATCGCTGCCAACCCCTTCCTGGCTTTACACACTGACAACAGCAATCAGAAAGCAGCGGTTAGTAATAGAACACTTTCAGTAGAACTCTTCATTTGTGTTATTCGGTGCTTTTGGACCAGAGGAACCTTTTCATAGCTCTGAGAACTGTTGGAGGAAGTTGTTAGCGTTCTTTCCTTTTTGTGTGTCTGCAGTCTAGGAACTGAAAATGATCCTAGTTCTTAGAATGCTGTTTTAAGGGACATTTTTAGCTCTTACTAAAAAAGCATGGGTACTCTCCCAGCACAAGGAGCAATGAGTAATGTAAGTGTACGCTGATCAGTCATAGAATTAAAACCACTGACCGGTGAAGTGAATTACATTGATTGTTGTTACAATGGCACCTGTCAAGGGGTGGGGTATATTAGGCAGCAAGAGAACAGTCAGTTCTTGAAGTTGATGTGTTGGAAGCAGGAAAAATGGGCAGGTGTAAGGATCTGAGCGACTTTGAAAAGGGCCAAATTGTGATGGCTGGATGACTGGGTCTGAGCATCTCCAAAGTGGTGCATCTTGCGGGGTGTTCCTGGTATGCAGTGGTTAGTACCGAACAAAAGTGGTCCAGGGAAGGACAACCGGCAACAGGGTCATGAGTGTCGAAGGCATGGGGCATGAAGGCTAGCCCATATGGTCCAATCCTACAGAAGAGCCACTGTAGCACAAACTGCTGAAAAAGTTAACGCTGGCTAAAACAGAAAAGTGTCAGTATTCACTTTTTCAGCAGTTTGTGCTCTAGTAGCTCTTCTATGGGATTGGACCATATGGGCTAGCCTTCATGCCCCATGTGAATCAATAAACCTTCGACACCCATGACCCTGTCGCTGGTTCACCGGTTGTCCTTCTTTGGACCACTTTTGTTCGGTACTAACCACTGCATACCGGGAATACCCCACAAGATGTGCCATTTTGGTGACGCTCAAACCCAGTCATCTAGCTATCACAATTACTCCTTTTCCACCAAATCAGTTCCAGGGTTGGTTTGGAGCCAGTGCCGGTTCACAATTCGTTCAACTTGCGAACCAGCTGAGAACCAGTTTGCTTTTCTATAGCTCGGGGTGCTAAGGGGAGCCATGTCAGTTACATCACTGTATACGTCAGTTACATTGCTGCGTTTGCATAAACCTTGGCGCGAACATCGAAGCAACAGCATCATGGAGAAGAAGCAGCAGCAGCAGCAACAACAACAATAGTGGATGACTTTGCGTTTGTACAGCTGCTGCTTCTCGTCGCTTAAAAATGGCGACCTTTCGCGGTCTTGTTATTGTTGTTGGTCTTAACAACTCCACCCGGTTCCAAACTAAGCACTGGTCCCGAACCAGCCCTGGAACTGCTTTGGTGGAAAAGGGGCACATGACGCCCTCAACGCCAGCCAATATTATTTAAATGTGTCACTCAGATCCACGATGTATTTTGTATAAAAACTGAGTTTTTTCAACACGAGAAGATAAACTTCATATCTTCAAGCCAACATGTGAGTTTCTTTTTGTAAATCGACACATTCACAAACAAAAAGTCCCTAAACTGATCAAAACAATTCATCGATTTCCTCACAAGTGATGACATATAGAGATTTATGTCACAGTTTTGGTTCTCCATGTCCTGGATGGAGCTTGTATGAAAAATACAAGTGGTGTATTTCCCAGTAAAACACTCATGTCCATATATATACTGTATATATGAAGCTGGTTAAGATAATGCCACGAGCGTGCAAAGTGTCATCAAGATAAATGGTGGACCACTTTGAAGAATCTAAAAATATGAAACACATTTTGTTCTGTTGTTTAACACTTCTTTTGTTTACCACATAATTCCAGATATGTTCCATGTGTCATTTCATAGTTTTGATGTCTTCACTGTTGTTCTACAATGTAGAAAACAGTCAACATACAGAAAAACCTATGAATGAGTCGGTGTGTGCAAAAGACTGAGGCACATGCAAAGAAATGCTGTAAAAATACCTTAAAAATCATGAAATTAAATGTTTCAACATTAAAACCAATCCATAAAGTGCAGTCAACAGTAATAAATGAATCAAAGTCAATATTTGGTGCGAGACGAGTTCACCCTTTGCGTGACGTCACAGCCACGTGTTTCCGGGTTAGACCACCATGCTGGGGATCATGCTTTTGCAAGTGGGATAGGGATACATGCTGTCATCTTCTCAACTTATGCTGAATCCCTGGATGTCACAGCAAAAAAAAAAAATCGCTATAGAGATAAGACTGCTGTCTTAGGGGTCGACCCATATATCATTAGTAAGACTGAAACCAAATCTGCGCTTGATTGTTCAGTAATGAGCTGCCCGATGTATATCACTATCTAATCAACACGCCAGGGGG
>JAPEKO010000019.1:33183599-33199546 GCA_027576075.1 Cathorops hypophthalmus
AACCATTCCGAAGCCCAGGGGTATTTTCCATGACCACAGTTTGAATGGAAAAAGTATTTCTCTCATTCTTCTTCTTCATCTTTGCAGTTTGGAAACCAACTTGAAGGTGCCTTACCGCCACCTGGAGGCCCCACACTCCAGTCTAGTGGAGAACAAACTGGGCCGCGATTAACCGCGATCAAGAAAAATTAACGCGTTAATTTAAATTAATCGCATTGCGATTAACGCGTTAACTAGGACAGCCCTAATTAAAAAAATATTTACTGTAGGTTTAAGTTGGCCTATTTGTAGAAATGAGCCGTCGTCCCCCTGTGCAAATGCAGCACAGACGGCTCCATCGCGACATGCATTGATGTTTGCATCAATCCGTTTTAGCTGGCCGACCACCTTCATGAAAAGGCATTACAAATCCATTTGGCCAACATCGTTTAGGAGTTTGCGCTGAAACCAAATCCCATCCCCAGCTCAGCAAATTCAATTCCCATCAGCATCGCTGTGCATCACTCTGCAGCCTCGGCGTACATGTACATGCACTATACACAAAATACAGCCTTAATATTCAACCTCATAGTGGAGCCAGAGTGCAACATTTTGCTCGTGTTAGTAGAAAATCATGTTGATGCTATCGCAGCTGAGCTGTGTGGCTAATCAGCTCACGTTGCCAGAGGACAGCTTAAAGCGTGTCAGTCATCACCAAAGGAGCTCTGCCAAGGCGCAGACACACGCACACCTCTTTTTGAATAGTATCCTTTTTTTGTCCGCTGACAGTGTCTAAGTATGTGTGATGAGTGCTAATTAATCTGATTAGACCACTAGAGAAAGTGACTGGCGCTAGTAAGGGAGCTGACCTACTACTAATGCACTCCTCCCATTGCATTTAATCCTATTCATGTCCATTCTTCTGCTGCTTTGTTCCATCCCGAGACATCACTCAAGAGACTATTGTATCGCAAAAGCCTGGTTTTGTTCCCCAACGATGTATTGTGTTAAGGAAAAAGGAAGACAGGCTGTCCAGCATATTGACAAAATGTAGTGGTGGGCAACACAGCAGGAGTTTTAGATCATATTTTCCAAGTACACACACAATTGAAAACTGACGATGGAAAGACTCTTGGAATTAAATCAAACAAGTTTTTGGAGTTGAGCATGGAGTAACAAAATGCATTTTTAATCAGAGACTTGCCTAAATAAATAAAAATCTCACACACACACACACACACACACACACACACACACACACACGAGAGAGAGAGAAAAAAAAATGCACAGTTTAATATCCCATTAGTGTTCGTATTAACTCACTCCAAAAACAATTCCACATGATTGAAGACGTACCTTTGTTCTAAACAAGTTTCAGTCTCCGTTGGTGAGGCTAGGTGAATTTATGAGCCACAGCCGCTCGGTATTAACGCATGGGGGCTAAAACCGAAGCTCGACTGATCCACGCTGGACAATGATAAATGTGATCATGAGTTCAAGATGGAGTTCACATTCCTGGGAAAATGTACTGATAATATAAACTCTTCCAAACACGACCCTCCACGCAGTCTCTGAATGTCTGGACAATCCAGTCCGATACTTTGAAAAAAACACTTAGGTAGATATCTGAGCATCAGCTTCATGGATTTCCAGGTTATCATCGGGGAGCACGCTGTTCTTATTGAAATCTGTGGCCAGAGCTGCATCTCGACGCCTTTGTGAAGGCTTCCAAAAGCAAAAAGCACCCTTAAGCCAGTTGAACACCAGCTCTTTAGAACACCACACGGCTGGACCTGCAGCAGTATTACAGCAAGGAGCATTTTAGTGCAAATACTCAAAATAAAGTTGGCTATAGAATAACGGAGAATATTTAGAAAACACCAAACTCATTTTAAGATACATCCTTTGTTGAGTGGAATTCAGTAAGGCTGATGTCCTTGCAGTTGCTGCTGCTGCTGCTGTTTGGAGGAACACCCACGTAAATCAAGCCCCAAGAAAAATACCTGTAAGATTTTCTTGTGTTTAAACCAAGGCCAGAGTCAGCTGAAGTCAAGTCCTCAGAGAGCAATACAATATTATCAAGAACACTGATCAAACTATGATACTGCCTTTCCCTCTGAGCACTTCAGCAATGTTCAGCAAGTGGCCACTCCATGACCCTGATTTACTCTGCAACGCTCGATTTTCCTTTCCCTCCCCTCCTCCATCCACTCATCCCTTTCCCCCTTCCCTTCCTCTTACCCAGTTTAGAGGGAAACAAATCACATGTTTCCCTTATGGGTCATAGATGATTCACATCAACCCCTGGCAAGGACATGGCATCACTAGGTGCAAAACACACTTTTGCAGGCTCCGCCATACGCCAATATTCCAAAACCAGGACTTGTGATCTAGATACTGTCTTTTGGTTCTTTCCAAGGAAAATTCACCTCATGATGCAACATTTAACTCGACCTCTGAAATCCTCAACCTCCTGAAAGCTTGCTATCAGCCCCGTGCCAGATCTGAAGCTTAGGCCCCCCTATCGCGCCTTCTTTCCCTATGTCCAGCTCTGTCCATGCAAACAGATAATGATAATCAGAGATGGAGCTGATAACAGGAATGTGGGGGTGGGGTGGGGGGGTGTTTAGGAAACAACTCCAGTCCTCTGAATCAAGGGGACTTATCCGCAGGCTTAGAGATGACATTTGTCTGTTTGATAGCTACAACTTGGATGAGGCGAGTCGCTCCAAAGATTAAAGTGGTGTCGCCCTAAAGCATATCATGTTGCTGAAAGAAAGGGAGCAAGGAGCATGTCTTTCAAAAATGTCAATCCACAAGAAGAATTAGAAAAAAAAAAAACAACAACTCACACGCACACACAGACATACCTATAAAACAAGAAAAACTGACGCAGCACAGAGAACCTAGTGTATTAACAGCCCTGACACACATTCCAGTACAGCAGCATTGATGGAATTAAAACAATATGACATTGCAGATGAGGAAAATCATGAATATTCACTACTACTACTCCTTAAAAGCACAGATTTGAATACATTAGACTAGTCGGGGGTGAAATTTCCCTGGCAAACTAAAAAGAACATACAGTTACATCCACTAATATGCTTTCCATGGATGAAGGCCAAACCTCTCTGGAGCAGAAAAACCAATATTCTCCCAACAAGCTCAACCTCTCACGATGAGAATTCCTAGAAAGCACGTCCACTGATCAATGAGTGGAAAAATAAGATGGGATCAGCAGGGTGCGAGAAACCAGGCCATTAGTCTGCTGACCTGAGGGAAGAGCGAAGCGCTGTTGATAATGCAGCCGTGGAGAGCTGTGGTCATTTTTTTTCCACGAGTCCTGGCACCTCGCTGCTCGAAAAAAGGATCCAGGGTCTGAAAAACTCATTCCAACATGCTGAGCTGGCTCATGTTCCTGGTGAATAATCCTGAGATTTGAGCAGGTTCATGATGCAGGGCATTTTCACAACGACAGGCCAAAGTACAACAGTGAGCTGAATTATGAGGCTTATAGAGTTGGGAAGACAGTTCAGGTGTTAAGGGTGGGAAAGGAGTACAAAGTGCTCCTGCTATATGTACAAATAAACAAATAAAACAAACACACACACACACACACACACACACACACACACACACACACACACACAGACATACCTATAAAACGATGGAAAAACTGACCACATTCACTAGTATAAGTAATCATGCACTCTGACCGGCTACTCTGCTACTAGGATATCAGCTCATATACCGTGAATAGAGCGAAACAAAATGGCAGTGCGTGTTACTGAACCAACCAATGATGAAAAACTCTATTCGCAAATACCCCCCCGCCCCTCCACACACACACAAAAAAAAAAATCAAAATATAAATCACACGCCGAAGTAAAAGCAATAAATCAGGAACAATTAAATATTTTACAAAACAAACAGCTATATGCATTACAATATATTGTATTTAAATTGGTTTTTAGTAAGTCTTTATTTCCTCCATCAACATTTTACTACAATCTCAACAAACAAGTAAAAAGAAAATGAAAATAAAATATCATGCACTGTGAATGAGAATTCCATATATCCAAATTAAATTTGAGACTGAAGCACAACAGGGAATTGTGATATATTTCATTGTGTAGCATATGAAAAAATGCTGACACTGTTACAGATGCAAAATCAGTGGAACTCACAAACACACCCCACACACACACCTCTCCGAGAAAAAAAAATTCCTATGTCCCATCTCTGTATATAGACTTTGCTCTGCTCTGCGTTGGCTAGTAATAAGGTCAGCGAATCTCATTACGGCCAGAGGCCGAGAGTTTTCGATTATCATTTGGCTGCCGGCGCGGCTCAGAGCGGAAATGGAATGATATTTTGTTACCCGCCATCTGCTGCATGGCCCAAAACACTTCCTCTGCAATACAATAGCCCGCTGTGTGTGTGTGTGTGTGTGTGTACGCAGTTGGCTGCTGGGGTGTTCGCTGACTACTGTACACCAACATGCTAACAAACACACTTACATTCACATAATTTACCCACAGCCCAAACAGCTGCTACTTTAATGTCAGACAGTGTGACTGAGAGTTACTTTATTCACAGATAAGCTTTATGTACTGCCATCTGGCTGGTCAGGACACACTAACAGGATTTCATATGACTTGTCTGTTAAGAACTCCAGCTATAAAATACTTTCATATATGAGTGGAACTCGGCCAACCTTTAACCAATCTCTCGTTCAATGCCAGAGGACAGTTACAGTAATTACAGTAGTACACATCTACAGTATAAAATCCACAAATGCTCTATGGAACCATCAAGAATGCTTGGATACTGCATCATAATGAGCCTGGTGGCTAATCAGCTAATTTGTGGTTTGCATGAGGTCAACACACTGGAGCTAAAGAAACAGGACCTCCAGATCACGTCACTTTTTTTTAACGTTATGCTTTTTTATTTTAATCTTTGTGTGCTCAAGCAATTTGCTGCTCAGGGCTGTTTTAGTTCAAACAAATCCTGTCTTGCAGTGCATTATGGATAACAGACTGTTTAAACACTGTATGAAAGTGTTAGGAAGCTGTGTGTGGGAGGCTTCAGCAAGAACATGAACTAGACACGGATTGTAGCATTTGGGACACAGCATACGCTAAACAAGACTGAGAACACAAGAGCTAGAAACGACAGACAGACTGAGACAGAGGGAGAGACAGTGTGAAAGTGCCTTTGGCAAGGACTGGGCCAGTGCGACCACTGAAAGCAGAGGACAAAAGAATCAGGGGAGAGAGAGGAGAGAGCGCATGAGCTGTCGTGAATGCTTTCCATTCGTTTTAGCTAATAGACCCCAGAGCTATCGGGCTGTTTTTAATGGTAATTAGATTTCCTCTCCGGATCGTTCCGTGAATGCTCGTCAACGGGCTGTCGAGGCGGAGTGCCTCAAAGAGGCATTACTGAAAACCTGTTGTCTGGCCAAAACATCACTACTGCCTCAGGAAAGCAGGAAGAATGGGAGAGGCCGAAATGTCAGACAGTGAAAGCTCGTCATGCCTCAGGCCTCGTCCTATCATGCTGAGGTGAACGATTTGCTCCAACTCTGGCTCACCTCACGGCAAGTTTCCCTCCAATTTTTTTACCCCTCCTCGTGGTTATAATTAGTCATTTCCTGATTGCTTTCCAGACGCAATCAATGATTCAGCGACGGCCGCTGTACAACGGATGGATTCGCCCTTTGGTCACAATCATGAGTTTCCATAATTCATGACACTTCAGCGCAGTAAATATGGACTCATTAGAGATTCATTTATTCATAAAAATTTGACTTGAAAACAGACATTAATTGTGGTTCTCCCTCGCCCTCTCTCTGGAACCATTTGATTTTATTTAATTAATTTTCTGCAAAGTCAAGTCAATCATTTATTTTGGATGAGTAAATATCTAAAAGGCGGAATGTCCTCAAAATTCAGCTGTTTCATCAAAACAAGCCATAGCATTTACATGGTCCCCCGCTGCTAATAATTTATATAGTTAAAAAAAAAAAAGGAATAGGCTAACTGTTTCTTTACACATACTAAATGTATTTACCAGGATGACCATTTGTATCTGCCATTTTTAAAATATTTCATTAGTCCCTATGGAAAATCTGGAATATTCCACACACCATTCCGACCTTAGAGACGTCAAGTGCCGCTGCAGGATGTTCCACAGGACAAAAACTAACCCGTGCCAAATAAAGTTGTGTATATGTGTCTTTCGGTAAGCTGCATGACTTTGATGTTGCGTTTGGTCATGGAGTTGTGATGAAGCTGCAGGTGTTGTTTTGTCTTGAGGCCTCGGTGACGATCACAGATGGCAGACGAAGCAGGAGCTTGTTTACACTGCTAAACAGGAGCAGGTCTGTTCACTCACTCGCTCAGCCGTTCACTCAAATGCTCGCGACTGGGACCCTACCGTTGTTTGGCTCATATATGGCTGTGGAGAGAGAGGTGTGTGTGTGTGTGTGTGAGAGAGAGAGAGAGGTAATCTGAGATGGAGCAACTTGGAGAGGTCCTCTAATATCTGCTTCTCCTGCTTTCCTCACTCTTCTATTCTTTCATTTCCCTCTCCACGTCCCACATCCCCTTTTTTCTTCAATTCCTCTCTCTTTTTTGTTCCTACCTTTTCTTTCCTCCCTTACTTCATTCTCAGTTTTCTTCTTTTTTCCCTCCATTCTCATCTCCCTTTTTATCAATTGCCTTTCGCCCCCATCTCCCATAACTGTCTTTCCTTTTTCTCTTCTCTCCTTACTCTTCCCATTTCCCTTCATCGCCTCTCCCATCCCCCTATCCTCTTAAATCCTATCCCCGTTTTCTCTTCTCCTCTCATCCACTCTCCTCCTCTGATGAAAGGCCCTCCTCTACCTTCCCTCTCCTCCTCTATTTTCTCCTCTTCTCTCTCCGTTCTGCTTGGCCAATCTCCGTTCGATTTTCCCCCAGCGGCTCATTCATCGAGCCCTCGGGGTGATTAACAGAAGAAAGATGGCCGCAGCAACGGCGTAAATCCAGAGGGGGTTCAGGTGGAACACAGGCGCTTGTCTTCACCATGAGGGATGGAGGAATGTGCCAGCCAAAGCCTTCTACTAAAAACTGCCTTTCTACCTGCACACACTGCTTAAAAATATCATAAAAAAATGCTGATGGAAAAAGACAGGATGCTGAAATGAGGCTGCAGACAGAAAGAAAGGACAGCGAGAACGAGGGAATGAAGGAGGACTGAAACTCCAGAAGTCCCTCGGGTGAAAATAGAGAGGCCCATCTGTTAGACATCTGGTTCGGAGGAGTGAGAAGTGAACCACCTTCAACATGTTGGGTTAGGAAATCTTGATTAGTAAACGAGAGAGACAGAAGAGAAGAAGAGCGAGGGAGAAGGCTAGAGCACTGAAAATCACTGCTTATTCCCAGAAAAAGCAGTGCTGTCAAGAGTGAAAGGTCTTAAGAGGTCACGCTGAGCCATCACTGAAATAACTCGATGAAGAAGAATTTCCACTTTCCAGTCTGATTTCACGCTTGCATGATACTCCAAGCTTAATGTTTTAATACGGCACTAAAGGGGGAAGGGGTAGGAAATGAAGGGGGGGAGGGGGTCATCCTGGAACATTTCCATAGAAACCGCTTATTGATATACTGGTTATTTTCCAAATGTGATAATGCACACATGGTAAAATCAAATACACATGATCACATCATATGTGTGTGTGTGTGTGTGTGTGTGTGAGTGAGAGAGAGAGTGTGTGAGTGAGACACACACAGCAGAAAAACATGAGTGATGCATATAATTCCTCTCTATAAAGCGGTGTGCTTATGTTCTGACTCTGGATGCCATTTTATCTGTGTGTTTCTTGGTACTTGTTCATGCTAAAATTAATAACCTACATAGTATTAATCAATCACAGGTGTCATGGAACATTTGCTTTAGCTCCGTTCATGTTGGCGTGATGCCAGCAAAAAATTCATCATGCTACATTTAATGTTTAAAATGTTCCAGTGTTTAAGCACTATCTGAGCATGATCATTAAAAATGAAAACCACACACACACACGCGAGATCCTGATGAGTGTCCCGAGACGACAGGAAGTCTGTGTCTGTGTGTGTGTGTGTGTGTGTGTCACAGAACTCAGTGCTCACATAAGTGAAGCGCTCTGACCGGCAACAGTTTCTGTGCAATACCTTTGTGTGCACTCACTATTAAGAGATACTGTTGCTAGTCGTATCATAGGAAAATGCTGTAGCTCCATTTGCTTTTTCACAGAGCATTATGAAAAGCATCCAAACTGCCGTTATCGTGCGTCATCTGTTTGTGTAGCAAGACAGCATACATCTCGCAGAGTCATATGTAACATCGGAGCACAGAGTATGGTCTCAGACGGCCACAGATGCCAGTCCGAGTATCGATGCATCCCTACCGCCGTTCCTTGCTCACTGAAAGAAACTGGAGACAGACACAAAAACACAAAAGAAACTAAGAATAAGAGACCCAACACTACTGTTCTCCAAAGCCACTACACTCTGCGCGGAGAGAGTCTTACGGCTGGAATAAATCAGAACAGACAGACTTTGATCATGAGCCATTCTCTGCGTACTCTCAATAGCAGGATGACTGATCACTGCTTGCAGATCCGAACTGCCTGGGAAAGAAAAAAAAAGGCAAGGAGAGAAAGGAACATTGTAATCTGAACAGCTTCAGGAAAAAGCAAGACAAATTGGGTTGAGTCCATGGACCTGGATCTTTCTTTCCCTCTCTCTTTCTTACTTGGAGGAAATATGGTGTCCTCCCAAGCATTAAAGTGGAAAAACCAACGCTGCTGCGAGAATTTAATGAGACACACGACTCTCCCGGCACGCCGCCACGTGGCATGTGGTTATTCTCCCTTCTTATTTTCTCCCTTTTTCTTTTTCTCTTGCAAGTTCCCTTGCTCCTTTAACCGGGCCAAATGGAGTGTACGGCATGCTTGTAACCAGTCCAGCTTTTACACTCAGTCCCTAATGCAGCGCTAATGCACTACGACTGTGAAAATGGCCATTCGGAATGTGTGACTAGGCTTCCCAGAAAACCTCATGACATTACCAAGTACGTCTCTGCATGCACACACACACACACACACACACACACACACACACACACACACACAAATGATGGGATGTAGAGGGGAGAGTGTCTAATAGTTTCCTGTTTTCCCTCTTTTTTTAGGCTTAAGTGATGGATGAGTAATGAAGCCATCATCGCCAAGACACTAATATCCAGAACCCAGACGCATCAACAGTACAGCACTGAAGAGCAGTACACAAAAAAAGGTTACATCTGTGGCAAAACAAGGCCATGCGGCTGCCATTTCATTTCCAGCTTCAGATACATCTGGCATGTTCAAAGATTTCTGGTATTAGGCAAAGAACTTAGTAATGGGAATAATGCATTGTGAGAAAAAAAAAAGTGCAGCATGTGTGAATGGCAGTGTGTGTAAATTACATCCTGCTGTCTGTTTAAAAGGTTCACCAGAGGTGAGATTTGGATGAAAGTTCCAAATCAACAAACCGTCTTGTCTCTGGCTCTGATGCTCCACCCACAATGCATGGCGAAATATTCCAGCAGACTGAATCAAATGCTTGATGACAAAAAAAAAAATCAGCAACTCTAAACATAAACCATCTCAACTTTTAGCTGGGTGGTTGTTGCTTATCCAATCACATACATTTGTTTCTGTAAATTTTAGCTGAAGGTAGCTCATCAGACCAGAGACCAACTCCAAGGCTAGAAACATCAGATCAGAAATGGTGCCATTTTCACAGACCTTTGATTTTTGGTTAAAAAAATAATGTTTCCAGATGATTAGTCAGAGAAATGTGTTACTTCTGCCGGAGTCAAATTCAAAACGGCCATCTAATCTGTTCAGAAGTTATGGCACGAATAAAAACATGAACAAAGCCAGTTTTATTTCTAGCTATGATTAAAAATGGCCACCATTTTGTCACCACTCAAATCATATTAGCCGTCATAAGCAAGACGTTTATGAAGGAAATGCTGACAGTTGGAAAAAAAAAGTATCTTGTTGGTCATTTAAGTTAATAAATGTCCTCTTCCTGTTTAAGTTGGTAATTCTCAGCCATGTTTAGTCATGTAAAGTGCCAGACGTCGATACACATAAATGCTCAAAATGTTCTTTGCCCGAATCCAACGCAACAGCATCTGAGATCCAAATCTGCCAGGTGACGATGCTTTGAGATTCATCACCACGCTGATCTTCGACAGCTCACAAACACTGTGTGCCCGATACATACATCTATACCTAGAACTAGGTTACTCATTCAGATGGTTTCCAAAGGGCTGAACAGAGTGTAGGAGTGATGAAGGCTCCCCCCCCCTTCTGTGCCTTATTCAACGATTCGGCTCCGTTCATCAGAGTAACGTACACCTTTTGAAGGTGGCATGTTTTCATATAAACAGTAAGCAAATTTTCAAAAAGTCAGCAAAAAATATGAACAGGTTCCATCGACTACTTTTCATTGAATATTCTGAGGTGAAGTCATCCAAAGAGTGCGAGTGAAATTCAAACTTTGAATAAAAAGCCTCACACCACATTGGGGGGCAAAAAAAAAAAAAAACACAGTGACTTTTGGTAGAAGAATTTTTCAGGGAAGCTTTTGAGAGCGATTTAAGCAGGTGGAAAACGAGGCTCGGTGGTGTGCCATTAAAGTAAAAGAGTCAACGCCGCAGGTTCTCGCTCTAAATATTTGATCAGGGTACAAATCACTGCCAGTTGGAAGAAAAGCTTCGAGCACCAGGCCGAAAGGAATAAAAGATAAATAAATACAAAGATCCAGAATCAATGGAGGTAGAAAAGTAAAATAATTTATGAGGTGAAGGAGAAAGCCACAGAGTGATGGATGAACTTCACATCGTTTCACAAAAGACCTTGAGTGAGCTTGTCCAACAGTGTTGAATTAATGGCAGAGATCATCTCAAGTGCGCTTGGCATGGGCCTGCAAGTGAATTCACTCCTGCCCGGGACTTTCAAAAAGTAAAAATTAAAAATAAACCCCCGCACCCACATGAAAAGTTTTTCTCAGAACACGCACAGTGGCGAAACAGTTTTACATTAAAGAAACTGGGAGTATTAAAGGAAGCAATCGCTTAACAGATTGAGACAAAACCATCACTAATTTCAAAAAGGCTTAATGCTGATTGACTGAAAAGTTTGTTGAGCGTCTCCTATTTCCTTATAGCCTTCTTCTTGTCCTTTTTTTCTGTGCAATTAGCATTTTTGTATTTTTATTTTTCTGCCTGTCGCATGCATCATTAAAATGGAGACTAAAAAAAGATCTGCAATTGTTTTCTTTTCTTAAACGAGTTACAGAACAGCGAGAGCCACACTGATAATGCCTTTGAATTAACTGGAATATTAAATGAACTGGAGAAAGAGACGAATGGGTGAAAGCAAAGCTGACGGAGTAAGGACGTGGAGTATAGTTAAATGGCGAGGATGCAGACAGCTTTGGCTGCTTTGCTCGCTGTTTGAGCAGGGATAATAGAGAGGCGTGAAATCAGCCTTCTACCCACATAAGGTTTGGACAGGAAGCCAGGCAGGCCTTAGTGGAACGAATCAAAACAGGGCCAAGAGGGAGAGGGGAGGAAAAAAAACAAACCCTCAATCACTTTTCAAAGCTGCACAATCCTAAAAATAAAACACAGAGAACTTGTGAGAGACTTATGGGAAGTACCCACCCTTCCCATGTAAAAAATAAAATTAATTAAAATTATCTATATATAAATATACATACACATTAAAAAAAATAAGTATTCAGCAGGCCCTGATGGAAACAATGGTGTAGAACAATGGAAGGTGGGAGCGCTCAATACTATTTTGACGCAAGACGGGTGTTTTCCCCGCGCGCGCACACACTTCATTAAGCACAGAAATTAAGGCATGGAAAGAAACAGACTGCCTGACAGAAACACTTTCTCCATTTTCCTTGATGCCCTTAAAAAAAAAAAATCTCCATCCAGTGCAAACACGCAGCATACATGTACTGGACACAGTGAAACTCTTCACAGTCTGCAGGGTCTCCTGATATATTTTCATAAATCTATTACCCGAGCAGCCGTACAGCACCGAACCCAGTGCGACTCTAAAGCGCTCGATAATGGGACGAGGAGGGCAAGTCGAGCATGATGAGGATGATGAGAATGTCGTTCCAGGGGCCGGTCTGTGCATCCCAAACATCAAGCGCTCCAGACTGTATCTCTCTCTAGAGGCTCCCGAGTTTAAGTGGCCGTTAGCGAGTGGACGTTTAGCAAATTATCGTCTTCTATTAGGCACAGATACGCTTCCACAGCCCACATAAAAGAAGAAGAAAATTCATAAAGGCAGGGAGTGTGATGCCTCTTAAGAGATTTAAATTACTACCAGGATTCCTAATGCATGCTGCACTGGTCCTCTTGCTTCAGAAATAATTTGAAATACTCTGTTGATACAGCTACTTATCCCATAGCAAAACAGATACACATGATTTATTATAAAAGGTACTCGAGCAGAATGAGAAATGAAAGCGAGGAGATGTGTGTTATAATCATGACGATAGCCTGATAAAACTCCTCATATAAAAAGTCTTCAGAATATTTTCAGCTGGAGTACATTTCAATGTTCAACATTCAACGACCTGCACTGGCTCACTCCAAACCTTCACGGATGAGACTGTTTTATTTTACGCCACACAGACAACCTGAGACACCTTTCCATTAAGACATGCTCTGTTGGCGTGCGACTGAAAGCAAGCATGGGCCATGAGACACCCTGCAGCGAGCTTCAGGACCACTGTTCGTCATCTCCTCAGACAAACATTCACACACGCTGCACATAAATAAAATAGACGCTTTTCCATTTCCGTCCTCCGAAACCTTGTCTCCGTCACAGGAACATCAGCAGTGTGTGCAAAAAAAAAAAAAAACAACCCTCAGCTGTCTCATCCCTGCGTTACGAACAGGTCTATTAGAGACAGACAGGCGGAGAAATGTCACCCAGCCAGAACGTTCTATCAGAAAGTAGAGCAAGCTGGATGGACGACGGCGCCGCACGAGGCATGCGTTAAAATGATAAAGCTTTGATTAGCTTCTTTCCTACCTGGCTTGACTGCAGAAAAGCAGCCGAGTGGGGAAAAAAAAAACATGCAGAAAGGGTGTGCTGTGCATGAATTTTCATTCTTCAAACCGTGCCATTTATGAGAGTCTGAAATTGAGAAGGGCAGCTGGAGAGATAACTTCAGTTCAGTATTTTCAGGTGCACAAAGTTAGAGTTTACCCGTTGGCGTCGATGCCTTATTTATGGAACACTCATTACTAGTAAAAGCTCATGTCTGTTTGAAAAGTAAAGATTTTGGGGTCTCTGTTTGAAGACAGCACCCTGGATCCAAGTCTCCTCAGGCCCCTTTTCTTAAGCACCGGAATCAGACAGAATGGAAAATGAATGCTCGATACCGGCAACTCAAACACAGCAGCACGCCTAACCAGAGCTGGCACTACACTTCCCATACATACATCAAAGCCAGGGCTGCTCGGAGTTATGTCATTTCCATTAAACCTACCACGCATACTGCTGTTCATTTTTTTTTTTTCCTCCCCCGAACAGAAACAGGGACACAGGCACTACGGGGACTTCGCTGCTGTATGCAAAAATCTGGCAAATGAGACGCCTCACTGATTACAGTGAACAATCATGTCGTCCATAAGTGGGTCAGAAGCAGAAGACAAAAAATGAACTTTGATTGCAGATTTATTTGCATTTCATGCATAGGCTTCTGATATGAATGCAAACAGGGTTTAACGCATGACCGTGCATACTGTATGCAACCACGATCAATTCCACCAACATCACTACAGCTGATTGTGTCCAGACTAGGTAGGTCAGTAAACCTAACCCGAGGTGCTCGATTGCACCCCAGAATTGTGCTTTTTTAAGGCTCTAGTACACCCTTACCCAAACTTACTGGATCTTCATGTGGGTGCACTAATGAAAGGCACGTACAAAAAAATAAATAAATGAAACCACACACACACACACACACACATCATGAATCTGACAGGAACCGGACATTCATGTTAATGATGCTGTTGCACGGCTCGGGCAGAGGTAACACTTGGAAACGCGCGTGCACAGCGAGTGGTGCAGTCGGTGCCGTGCTGTGTACCGGCGCAAGCACGAGACGCACGTGCAGCGCGACGCTCACAGTATAAAGCTGATCTATGGTGGTGTTAATATGGGGTTTGAAGCAGGAAGGCGCGCGCACACATACACACGCGCGCAAGCCCGAAACGCGTGCATTCTGTCAGAGAGAGGGGGAAAGAAAAAAAAAAAACACTGCATTTGGGTTGCATGTGCATGATTATTATAATTATTACACTTGATGCACAAGACCTTACACACAGATTATAAATAACACCAGTGCAGCATGAACAGGAATTGTGCACGAGCTGAAAGATTAATTATAAAATATTCATCTCTTTTTTTTTTTTAATGTATGGTGGAATGCACAGCCTGTTTTTTTTTCTTCCCAGGTAGTGACTCAGGCAAGTTAGTGAATCAGCGGTCATGTAATGAATGGGAATGGGATGTGTTAAAGGAGGACAAATGCGATATAACGCGATACAGCCCGGAAATAACGGTTCTCGTTGAAATAAAACGCAGCACAGAGGGATTGTTAGACACAAGGAAGGAGCTGTAACGTGGAACCAGCTGACTCGGAATCATACAGTAACGGACCACAATAAGCGTTCATAACGAGCTCAACACATTATTATTGTTTGGTCACGTGCATTAAACTGGTATGGATGATGGATTTTTATGTTAATCGGATTTTTTTTTAAGAGAAACTGGAGTCGCGTAAACAGAGAAAGAAAATGATATTAAAGCTCTTCGGTTTGGACACAGCCAGGTCCTGAACAAATGAAGAAAAGTTTGTGTTTGGAAACTGAGTGAATGTTTCCATGTTTGACGCGTAAAAAGCGCAAACTTACCGGGAAGCGCCTGGGCCCGGAGGAGCGCGCAGGCTGCCAGCGTTAAAGCCACAATCCTCCACCTCCTCCAGCAGCAGCAGCAGCGACCCGGTTGCTGAAGCCTCGGCATGGCACAGCGAACATCGACACCCGGCCACGGAGCAACTGTTGACTTGAGGAGTTATCCTTCAAACCGTCCGGTTCGAAAACAAAAACTAACTGGGTTTTTTACAACCTTCGTGAATCCTTTGCAGGAATTTCGGCGTTAAGTTCGTCCAGGAAACAGTTTTTATTCGTCTTTCTTTCTTTTTTCTTCTTTTCAGGCAGGCTACTCCTGAGGTAAAAACATGACGGCGCGCGCGCGCTGGTGGAGTGGAATGGAATGGACGAGATTTCGCAGCTCGCGCGCAGAGAGAGTCAAGCGCGCGACGCCTTTACGCCGGAACACAAGCGCACGAGACGGTACTGCGAGCTCTCCATTCCGCCATCCAGGAAGTAGCGGAAGTGTGGCGGAGACTTTCAAACAGGCTCGGGAGAAAAAAGGGGGAGAGAGAGAGAGAGAGAGGGTAGAGCAGAGCAGAGCGCCGCTGGATCCTAGCGCCGAAGAATCGCGTGCACTTTTTCCTTCCCTTTATTAAGGAAACATCCTTCATCCGACAGGGGCGTGGCTAGGATTTTTCAAAAGCGGGGTCAGACACTGACTGCCAGCCTGAGTACATACCTCATTCATCTCATTATCTCTAGCCGCAGCCTATCCCAGCTAACTACAGGCGGGGTACATCCTGTAGTTATCTCATTCATCTCATTATCTACAGGGTCGCAGCCTATCCCAGCTAACTACGGGGAGGGTACACCCTGGACAGAGGCGATTCTAGAGTTTGTTGTGGCCCCAAGCAAACATTTCCAGGGGGCCCTTCTGACCAGTGTTCATCACCAATATGTTATAAATAATCTGA
>JAPEKO010000019.1:37578212-37589218 GCA_027576075.1 Cathorops hypophthalmus
ACGGGGCTCGAACCCAGGACCTTCTTGCTGTGAGGCGACAGCGCTAACCACTACACCACCGTGCCGCCCGTGGAAGAGGTATGTTAGACATATTGTGTATGATATAGGTATTGTATATAAAGTGTATTGTATATAATAGTTATGTTATTGTAGATTGCATATTTATTATTTTGTGCAATGTTTATATTGTCCAGATTGTACATTATATGCACATATATACATTTTTCTTCTATTACAGAGACATATATATTCACTTTCCCCCCCTCCTTATCACTACAGAGACACCAGCTGCCAGAACCAAATGTCTTGTGTGTGCTGACTGGGCCAATAAACAGGATTCTGATTCTCATTCTTTCACTGCATTTCCCCCCCCCCAATTATAAAGGTGGAGCAAGAGTGATGACGGAGAGGGGTGCGTCTCAAATCGCACCATAATCACTACATAGTGCACTACATGACCGACATGAAACAATGATTTTCTGCTGTACAGAGTGCACCGAAGTAGTGACCAGGGTGTGATTTAGGACAGAGCCCGCGGACTGCCCTCTCTCGGGCTTGTTTTGAAGGAAGCGAGGAGCTCGCAGAGATCCTGAGGAGAAAAAGAAAAGAGAAACAGAACCGGGCCGGAAAGACGGAGATTATTCTGCTCTCAGCACTCGGGTTTAAGCAGGCGCGTTTATTAAAAAAAAAAAAAAAGACACTTTGGGGGGGATTATTTATTACGTCAGATTGATTTGGTACACCTTAGTGTTTTAGTGGAGGAATATTTATATTGTAAATAAATCACGAACAGAAAAAAAAAGCAGTAGTGACACAGCGGAGTCAGTTAGCGTTAGCATCAGCGCGAGCTTGTTTGCTAAAACACAACCGACGTTCGCCGTTATTTCGGTTTCATTTCTGGACTGAGGTGAGTCGGATTTATTGTAAACGTTATTAAATTTACCCAGGACTATATTAAGTTTGTGAATTTGACCTTATCTTGTAATTATATCAAGAAATGCTAGCTAAGTGTCAAAAGGCTGCAAGCTAACTAGCCAGGCTAACTAGCAATTAGCTAACTAGCGTTTATGACTAGCAGTGTTTTCGAGTGCTAACTATGATGGCTCCCAGTGCGCTAATATGGCATTTTATGGTGTTAAGATAAATAAATATCTAAATAGACAAATTTCACGTTGACACAAAAAGTAATTTTTAATGACTTTTCATGTTTAGTGAAGAGCGAAGTGAGCTCGGGTTCAAACATCTGACAGCACCGTTAGCCGAGGAGCTAATCTGCATATTCATATTGTGTGTGTGTGAGAGAGAGATAATCCTGTTAGTATTGCTCTATCTATTATAATTTATAAGAAAAATTAAAAGAAAATGGGGATTTATTAAAGCCCTGGAGGTGTGATGGTTATTCAGGCTATCATGAAGCTATGAATCTTGGTGGTGGGTCACTTTTTTAAATGCCCCACTGAGTCCTTCAGCACAGCAGCACGCACTGACTGACTGACTGGTTTAATGTTTGTTTTAGTTAAATGGTCGGTACAGGATGAGCTCGATAGGAGTTTTAAGATGTAGTAGTAATCAGTTGTTTATGTGACTCTTTATGATGGGGGAAGTCCACGCCCTGAGTCGACCAGGAATTCACACAATAAACATCATAAAGCTGTGGAGATGTTCCAAAGAGAGCTCCTCATGATCCTGATCTTCTGTCTCTTCATGCTTGGCTGAGGAACATCTATCCATCCACTTCCAAGCCGCATACTAAAATGCTCCTTTGTAGTTATCCACCATGTGATCCGACTTTAGCCCGGTGTCATGGGTTCCAGATTAAACATGGAGTCGCCCTGTTGCAGTGACTCCCAGGGCAGTGTGAGGAACACACCGAATGGACAAAAGAACTTAGTTTTACCGATTACAGCCACACATGAGCATGATAAGTGATATTCGTTCATACGTGTCATTGTAAAGCTCAGTCTGTCCTCTGATCATATCCAGTTATCACATTTATAATGATATACAAATTGAACTTATTTTTTTAGCGCCTTTCTAAAAACCCAAGGACGCTTTACAATATAGACGGGGGGAGTCCACCAAATAGGGGTCAGGATGTCATTCCAGTGGTGTAGCTGCCACAGTCCCACCAAAAGGTGCACGAAAGCAAGTCCCACATCTCTAGCACAGCCGCCCTGACGCCGCCAGCAACATCGCTCGAACACCATGCTATGGATCCACAAAGCGAGCACAGAAGCACCACCATGCAGAGCGCTGGTGTGTCCCAAACCGCCTGCACGACTGCCGTGACGCCACTGAGCAACATCGCTCGGAACATCACGCCAAGCATTAAAGCACAGAGCACTGGACAACCCCGATGTTAAAAGCAGCCCATAGCTGAGTGAACCAAGGCCTGGAGGGAACCGATGCCCAAAACTGGGCCCGGAGCTACACCACAACCGGCAGACAAAAACACTCAAACGTCAAACTACACAAATGCGCACAAAAAAGAAAGTAAAAATTGGACTAATGTTCAACTGGGAACTCTGATTCTTTTATTTGGCGCATTAGAGTGATCTTTGTAAGAACTCAAAGATTTCCTCGCTGTTTCCAAAAACTGGAATTCAGGAGTTGTTTGTGGATGCGATTTGATCAGAAAAGCGTTGCAGAAAGCGAATTATCATTGTTGATCAGTGTATCAGTCAGCTTGGAGCAAGTTTGACTTGTGTGCACATTTGAGGCTGATGGGAGTTGTTGTTCCAGGATTGGGCTCAGATGTTTTTTTTTTTAAATCTGTCACAGGATGGGATGTGGCAGTGTGAAAATCCTATTCAAAAGGCGGCTCAAAAACCTTAAGTTGCATAAAGCTTTGACTTTCCAGTTATCTTTCACTCCGTGTTAAAATTGTCACTCAGAGATGCGTGTCGGTGCTCTTGGAGAAGCTCTCAAGCAGGAATGTACGAGTTGGAGAGCTGTCCAGATGGATCTTTCCTGGTGGAAAGTCAGAAACGGCCTCAGAACGCAGCACAGATGAAGGATCATTTCTGGACTTGCTTAAACTCTGCTTTCATATCCTGAAGTGTGGATGCCATATGTCTGTGTGCGTTTTTGCAAAAAAGCTAATTTGCTGTATTCTTTGGTACTGACACTTGAAGTGAAGAACAGATTTCTTTTCGATGTATGGAGTGTTATCCTGCAGAAATGCCTGTCCTTTCTCACAAAAGAAAGCTGAGCTAATTACACACCACTCCAGTCGTATGAATTTCCAGTTTTGTACATCAGTCAGGTGTTATGCCTCCTCGACTGACGACAACACCCCTTTACCCGCAATCTGCTACGAGAAACAGGATGCAAGTTGAACCATTCATGTTCCTCGTTACTCAGCACTGACTGCATCAAACTTGCAGGACAAAAAAAAAAAGCTTGAGTCAGATTCAGACAGCGTACTGTCACGTTTCTGTCAGGAAGGAAGATTGACTGAAAAATTAAACAAACATGACATGAAGCTTTATCATGGGATTATTTTTTTTAACGAGCAGGTTGGCTTTACACAAAAGCATCCTGCTTATTCTCATCTATATTCTTCCAGTTGTCTAAAATCATGTGCTGTGACGTGTTTATTTGTAGTTAAACGCACAGCTTCATGGACCTGCAGTCATCTGCCCCGGATGAGACACTGGTTTCTCATAGAGCAGCACACTTTTTTTCATATCCAGTTGCAATTTCGAGCAGCTAATCCACAGACAGGTTTTTGGGAGGAAACCGGAGAACCCAGAAGAAACTCCAAATAGACATTGGGAGAACATGTGGAACTTCAGGCAGTAACCCGAGCTGTGGTGATGCACCATGATGTTTCCTTCTGCAGTTTATCTTGCCTTAAGTTCTCAGTTGAATCACTTTAGGGGGGGCTTCTTTTGTCACGTTTACTTGATTTTAATGGTTTATCGTTACCCACAATGCTGTCTGACTACCTGCTGATAGAGTTGCCAGTAGGATTTCGCCCCCTCACCTTTATCTCTATGTAAAGAGAGTGATGCAGCGTCACTATTGTTTGTCAGGGAAGCTGTTTTTTGTCGTCTAGTGTGTTGTCTTTCGGAGTTAGGAGAAAAATCTGACACTTTTTGAGGGCAATCAAAGACCCCATCTTTTTCCAGGGTGGAACAGTTGCTCTGCTGTGTATGAACTCATGCCTGTTCCTTGAGCTGAATGTTTGAGATGCTGTTCAATGATCGATGCACTAATCTAGCAAAAGGCAAACATCAGCACATTACAGGCCCATGGATTAACCACCTGCTGGAGGTTTATGGGAAATTCCTGTTCTTCCACGTGAACAGGTTGTGATGAGTGTGTGTGGGGTGGGGTGGAGGAGACAGGTTGCTGCAGAACATGTCTTTTGAGGAACTTCAGCTTCAGGAGGTGATGAGTCAAAGATACACGTTTGGTGATGGTGTTTGTTTAAGGAACTCCACCAGGTCAAGTGTTTCGTAAACACGTGTGGTGTAAATGTTGTTGAGGGTTTCACAACCGTTTACTTTTCTGGTTACTTTTTGGACAAAGTTGGATTCTTTCATCTATGTCAACAGTTGTCAACCGGTGTCATTGTGGTGCTGAGAATGCTGCTTTTTGTGTAAACTGTGAAAAGTTTGACATTTCTTGTTGGCAAAGTGTTCGAGTTCAGTGGGAGAACGCAGTGATGAGACACAAACAACCACTCCGAGAGCGGCCGGTTGAGGACGTGGTCTCTGCTGCTTCCAAGTGAACTCTATCAAGTCAGCGATTCAACTGATTCCATGCGTTTTTGGTTGTAGTTGTTTTTCTGTCAATGGTAAGATGTAAGACAGAACTGTAATAGCGCTGCAGAAATGCAATGTGTTCGAGAGATTTCGACCAAAGAGCAAAAAAAGAAAATGAAGACTAGATGTGATCGACCAAATGTTTTAAGCGAGTTATTTATACAAGAATCTCGTCGATTTATTGATCGCCAACTCTGGCTGGACAGTATATCAGTATTGTGATGTTGCAGTATACTTTTCTGAAATATTGCAAGTATCATGATTGCAAAATTAATAAATGATGAACTTTTGATCTGTGGTTTGTTCCTGAGTCTTTATAAAATTAACTTTCACACTTGAGTTTAAATCATGTAACTTAATAGGAAACATTTATAATAAGAAGTCCTATTTTAAAATATGAATTTTCTTCACATGAAATAAATGCTCCGTCAGATCCGGCTTTTCGTTATTTTTCCTGTTTTTTGGGGCAGGCAAACCATTCTATCATGAAGCACATCACGTATCGTAGAAATGTCTTCAAGGATCATTATGATATTTTGGTCGTATCGGTGACCCCTTTGCACCAGGTCCATGCTTCATTTCTCTGTGCTCAGGTGGTTATGATTTCTACGTGCACTTGATGGTCAACATTTTGTTTACCTTGTCTGTCACTGTATTTCTGACCAATTGACTTGTTTCGGAGCAAATTTCTAGACTGACACTCCTCAAATGGGTTTTTTCTTTTCTTTTGCTTTTTTCATTTAATTATGTGCACTGTGGAAATAAACCAAAATGAGTATTCTTCTCTGATTTTAGTATGAGCGTGTGTTAGTGATGTGCGGGTCAAGGATTTTTAAGACCTGCACCGACCCGTCATGACAGCCGAACCGCCTGACCCGCAAAATTACGCACTGATTTTTTTTTTTTTAACCCAACCTGCTAAAACAGAGAGAGAGAAAAGAAGCCAGTGGGTCTACGTTGCGAGTTGCGATAGCCTAGAGAAAAATACATGGTAACCTATTCCTAGCCTACTTACAAGAGGAATTAGCTCACCTTGCACTGCTGTTTAGTGGTCATAATTTTTTTTTATGATGCGTAGATAGCCTATTCACGCACCTTCCACAGTTCTGTTGAATCTTAACTTCGTTATCAAGGAACTGCAAAATGATCCAAAAATATTTTTATTCTTGAAATGCATAAGGGAGCAAACTAAACATTTTAAACATGAGAATAAATGTACAGTATCTTTCCATCTCTCTCTCTTACACACAAGCGCACACATGAACACCCCAACACGCGTATGCAGGTGCATAATAACGGCGGTCTGGACTTTTCATCCGTCATCACCACCATCATAAACCATCGTTTTTAGCACAAAGAACATTGACCAGTTGGCTGGCTGCACTCGCTTTGTGAACACAAATGCTAAAAATTTTTGCCCGCACTATGTAAGAACAAAATGGAATCAACAGTGTCAGGGTTTAATCAGTTACGGCGTGCTTCCAGGATACAACCAGCTTGAATGCAAGGGACCGCTTTAGCCAGCATGGAGAGTAGAGGATATTCAAATTGGTGAGCCCTCCAAAAATTAAGAACTCCATTGTTTTTAGCGGAGTAAAGCCCACTGGAAACGTCAGTTGCACATCTGCTGCAGAGGTTTAGAAAACTGTTCTAAAACCTGTCAAGCCCATAGAAATGGCTTGGTTTTCTAACAAATTTATGTATATTTGCCATTTCTGACCATTTAAGCTGAAGCTAATAATTCCGTTTGTTTTAAATAATACTTTTATTCCCTTAGCAGCTGTTGCCAAAAGTAACCAATGCAATGTCAATGATCTAACTCATATTTGGCTGATAAAAATGGTGATTTAACTGCATAGTAACGTTCATGAAGCCAATGTCTATCTTAATAGCATTAAAGCAATGTGTTTGTCTTTATGCCTTAAAGTAGTGCTAAATTGTCATTTTGCTACGTTTTGATGTCAGCACTGTAAATGGAAATATCAGA
Organism: Cathorops hypophthalmus; assembly: GCA_027576075.1. Classification (NCBI taxonomy): domain Eukaryota; kingdom Metazoa; phylum Chordata; class Actinopteri; order Siluriformes; family Ariidae; genus Cathorops; species Cathorops hypophthalmus. The sequence continues at coordinate 37,584,972 of JAPEKO010000019.1, forward strand.
ACGTTAGATGCATTCCATAGCTGCGATCTGAAGCGCTGTGTCCAGTGGGCGCCTGCAGCCTTTATGGGCGGGAGATGCAGTCTTTTACGTGCGGCCTGCATGCATGTGAGACAGCGATGGGGAGAACATTTTCTCAAACACCAATGAACTGATACATGACTCGAATCGGTAAAATGATTGCGATTTTGACCCAACCCGCGTTTTCCTCCTTAAAAAAACAACCCGGACAGCCCGACCCGCGAGTTCTGGGTCGACCCGTGCAACACTAACGCGTGTTATTGTCACAGATGGTATTCCTCTCGTGCTGTTAATCAGTAAGGCTTTAAATGACGTGTCACTCACTGGGAGCGTAATCATCATCATTTGCTGTACAGATTTAGCTGTCTCAGAACAGTCTGTAATAAAGATATGCTTGTCTGAGTTCAAGGGTTTCTTGTACGGTTTCATGTGCAACAGCAGCAATGAAGTCATTTTATATTCACAAGAAACATTTAATCAGCGAGATCTAGGTCATCTGAAATGAGAGATGTGTGTGAGATCATAACGCTTGTGCGCTGGTGTGTTGGTTCAGGCTGTTGTATCTGAAGAAGGACAATATTTTTAATGCTCCAGCAAGAAAAGAGAGCTTCAGTTCAGGTCCAGTAACATGGCTGCAGGTTAATTTTGTAGTTCTTCATAATGCTGGCGCACACAAGCTCCTCAGAGACTCTAAGATTCCTCACCAGAGAACCTGAGGGTCAGAACACAGAGTTGCTTGGTGTGGGGGTCCCCCACCATTTAGAATTAATATGGCTCTGTTCTACTTGTATTGCATAATTGGAGCTATAATCTCATTTATATTCAAAGGAACAATGCGAGAGAGGTGGTGTGTGTAATTAAATAAAAAAAAAATTTAAGACTAAAATTAGTTGTTAAATCAGTGGGAGGGTGGGAAAAGTGTCAGATGGAGATCGAGGTTGAGGTTAATGTTCTGGTGTCCAATCAGATCCCGATACCTTGCTGCCGACTTGAACAAAATACTTGGTTACTCTTTAAGGTGTCGTTTCTTTGCTCAGAAGGCATGACTGCACTGAAACCCCTTTTGGTATGTGCGATCTGTGACTGCGAATATAAACACGTTATGTTGCTATCAAACTCTGAAATAAATAGCCTTGCCAACCACAGCTAAATGAAACCGCTGTGTATTGATCGTTGCGTGTTTTTGCAGTGCAAGTTAGATTTTATTTATTTTGGAGAGGGCCTCAGAGCACCGCCTTTCCTTGCAGCCGCTTTTGCTTTCGTTATCCTTCAGCTTAACGACTCCAAGGTAAACCCTGACAGTGAAAGAGATGCTATGGAAAATAATTCTCATATCTTTCTCAGAAATAAAGCCAATTGGTCCCATTTATTTATGGATCTGCAGTTCCAGTCATTATGATGAATGAGTAGGTGTGTCTAAAACTTTGATTGCCATTGTGTGTAATATACAACGATGTGCAAAGAGACTCTGGGGGGGTTTAAAATACTTTGGAAGGGTCTATGGAATTAAAAAAAAAAAAAGCTGCCTTTTTTTAAATATAAATCTTCCTGTATTTTCGCTCACTGAAGTGCTTCGTTGAAGAGAAAAAAAAAAAAACTTGCTTTACTTTTACTCATCTCTAATAATTTTTTTTTTTCCCCCTTTCAAAACTGGACAGAGATCGATGATGGCGGATACTCGGTGTTGGTATGTGGGGGGAAATAATGTCTCGGTATATTATCTCGCCCGGGACGGAGTCCACTGGGGGCGAGGTGTTGTTTTTGGTGGGGTTGGTTTGTGTTTATCTCGCCTGGGACGGAATCCACTGATGGCAAGGTATTGTTTTCAGTACTTTTTTTTTTTTTTTATATTACGGGAAGACTGCTGGACCAATCTTCATGAAATTTTCAAGATAGATGGGCATTGGTCTCAAATAGAACCTCCATTTTGGGGGTCATCCGGTCAAGGTTTTTGTGGCTACCCCTTCATATTGAGGCAGCAACCACTGTCATCGTGCTGTAAGAGTGTAACAGTTGTGCGGTACGGTGTGCTATGATTGGCTGAGAGCAGCAGAGACTCCGAACCATGTTTATTGGCCAAATATGTTCACACACAAGGTGAAATTCAAGGTCACCGAAAAGGTCAAAATTGTTTTTCACAATATCATCCTTTATGTTCATCATAAGCACGACTGGGCGAGAGTGTTTTTTTTTTTTTTTGCATGGCAACACTTGTTTCTTTTGATTTTCACCACCATCTTGTGTGTTTTAAACGGTCCGTGTGATTATGTGAAGGTGATGTTTATTGGCCAGGTCATGAGCTTGGACTAAAAACGAAGATTGCAAAATGAATTGAGACGTGAGTGTGCCTAAAGGTAAACACAGCAAACTTGTTTTTTCACTTGTGTGCACGCGCTCAAGTGCATAAGTGCTTGTGCGTGCATGTCAGGATTTTGTCTTGAGCAGAGTCTCCAGGTTATTTTCTTTACCTCACAGCCATTTCTCAGAACTTGCCTTGTTTTTGTTGTCGTCCTGCAGTCGAGCCAGTGATGCCATTCGTGTTTTCATGAGTCTGGATTCGATTAGCTCAGTCTGTCATCGAGTCCCAGATTCATATCCGCCGCCGCCTCTCGGCTTTGCATCCAAATCCATTTCCCCAGCAAGCGGCTTTGTGTGTTTTGTAACCAATTTATTTTCCTGCAGGGAATTTTTCTCCATTTCCTTTCACTGAGCTGCTGTTTGAGATTTCCCATCCTCAGTGATTTTAAACAGCAAAATCGTGTAGCTACAGCATCAGTATTTCAGTTTGTTGTGCAAAGATGAAACCGCTGTTTGATCTGCGGTTCCGCAGTAATTGTACTGCACAAGCGCAGCAGAATTTTCATGTCACTTTGTACGACATGACAGGAAGATGATTTCTCACTGCAGACTACCAATAACGTGAGTGACTGCAATGTAGAAGTTGTTGGAAGTATGCAAATGAGCCATAAAGCATAAGAAAGAGGAAGGACTGCTAAATTTGGTTCCATGTTTACAAAGAGGACAGGAAAGGAGAAATGAAAGATGTAGGTTGTATAGTGATGGTAAAATTGTGGATCGTCCAGTTGGCACGTGTAGGACAGCAGTTATGTCCTCGCTGAACCTCATCTCTGGAGGATGGACACTTGGGCATTTCATGTTTGCTCAAAGGGTTGCGTCGAAAGAAACCGGCTGACGAGTTTTGAATGAAACGATGGCTATCGACTGATCGAGAAGTCCATCATTTAATATACACAGTCCATAAGTGTGTGAACACGACAGTCACACATCGCACCAGTATGTGCTTGTTGAAAATCTCATTCCAGATTCATTCCCTTTTTTGCTGTAAAATAAGCTTCAATCTTGTGGAAAGGCTTTCTACTTGATTTTGGGGCATGTCTGTGGGTATTTGTGTTCATTCAGTGATGAGCACATGAGTGAGATCAGACTCTGATGTTGTACAAGGAGGCTCTGGTTCCAGTTCATCTCAAAGGTGTTGAGTGGAGTTGAGTTCTTCCACTCCAACCTGAACACCATGTGTTGAAAGAGCTTGCTTTGTGCACAGGGGCATTGTCATGCTGGAACAGATTTGGGCCTCTTGGTTGTACTGAAGGGAAATTTGGAATGTTTAATTTAAATAATTGGAGGAAGGAGTTCCTCCAATTGGTTCCATGTTTCCAAAGAGGACAGGAAAGGAGAAATAAAAGACATAGTATAGTGATGGTAAAATCGTGGATCGTCCAGTTGGCACGTGTAGGACAGCAGTTATGTCCTCGCTGATGGGGAGTGATGGCAGGGCTCAAAATTTGCAGTAGTCCGGTCGCCCGAGGCGACTTAATTTTTCATTTGGCGACTACCTGTCACTAGCCAGCCCGGCTGGCGGGTTGAAAATGGATATATGAAGCGAAGATTCAGACACCCCGTCAACTAAAGCCGCTACATATTAAGCGCGTGCCGTGTCTGTGTTAAGCGATGCGTTTATCGGCAGGACGGTCAGGCTGTCGTCTCTTTTTTTTTTTTTTCCTTCCTCCCCACTACTGCACATGCATTTGACAGGCATCCCAAGTCTCCCGGAAGTTCTGGGAGTCTCCCACATATTGATGGTGGCTCCCTGACAGTGTTGCCAGATTGAGCAGTTTTAAGTGCTTTTTGGCAGGTTTTGAACATATTTTGGGCTGGAAAACGTCAGCAGTATCTGGCAACACTGCTCCCTGATGCCTGCAAATTGGATA
>JAPEKO010000019.1:38388487-38399144 GCA_027576075.1 Cathorops hypophthalmus
CCAAAAAAAAAAAAACAACAAAAAAACACCGCAAATTTTGGAAACACCCCCCCCCCCCCCCCCCCCAAGCAACATCAGACATTTTAGCCCACAACAATCACAAAAAAGGCCCATGGAATCCTGGGGGGACTGTTTTATTCTTTCCGCGGTCACTGGATTTTGAGAAACATGGCTTTTTTTTTTTTTTGCAAATTCGATGAATAAAATCTTTATACACAACTTCCAACAAAATAATTTCTGCTTAGAATGTAAACAAACCGGCGAAATGATGGGAGCAATTTGTGAAAAATGCAACAAAAATAATTCCTGAAAAAAAAAATGCGTTCTTTCCATCAAATACTTTCGTTCCATGTTTTGTTGGTTTTTTTGGGAGGGGTTTGTTTGTTATTTCGTCCTCAGTTGGTTCAGTAACAGGTGCCGTCATTTTTGTTTTCTCTACTCAAGGTATATGAGCAGATAGCCTAGTAATAGAGTAGCCAATCAGAGCGCACGATTGCTCATATTCAGTGAATGTGGATAGAATATGTAATATGCTGCTCAGATACAAACATTTTTTTTCTTGTAACATTTTGTGCTGGAAAACGAATGTTTGGAACTAATAAAATGTTTTCGTACTGACACGGTAATGTAGAAGTCATAAAATAGAAATCGACAGCAAAGTTTGTATAAAAAAAAAATACAGTGCCGAAGAATTTTGCCCAGGACTGTATGTTTGAGTAATACTGCTTTTCTTCATGCTCACATGTACATGTTGGAAATTTACCAAGAATAACTATTAGCATAGCTCATTTACATTTCGTGACACTGTCTATAAAAGGCAAAGCTGACAGAGTGGAAAACAGCTAAATGACAGCTAAATGTTAGAAAAAGAGCCTTTTAACAGTATGTGTAGCTTCACCTTTACGGCGCATTGGCTCGCGCGCTCACACACACTATCTCTTCCTTATTTTATCAGGCTTGACTGCATGTCCTGATTGTCTTAATTCATGGATTTGTTTGGATCGCTTCATTTACGTCATTAATATGAATTGACAGCATTTCACAAAATGTCCGTTACATTTGTGCTGATTGAAACTGAAATATCGAAGCTATATTTACTTAACAGTGTAACTCGGTACAGTTACATGGTTTGAGTTTGAAGGTAAATTTGCACAAACTTTGGAGCTCTTGTAAAGGACAAGCTAAGATTTAACCCTTCCGACTGTTCTAACAGGAGCACAACCTGGACTGGTTTCCTCGGATGCGGGCGATGTCACTGGTGAGCAGTGATGCGGAGGGCGAGCAGAACGAGATCAGGAACCTGCAGGAGAAACTTGAGTCCACCATGAAACTGGTCTCCAATCTGTCCAGTCAGCTCACTGAACTGAAAGAGCAGGTATGTGATGGAGATGGACAGGGTAAAAACAACCTGACCTGGCAACCCTTGTTTAAGATTATACTCACAAAGACTTGTTTCTGGCACACTTTTTATCACACTAAAAAGGGAACTGAGGAGGAAGAAAGGATGCTCTATGAATGCTCTTGTTTAGATTCCTTGATATTGACAGCAAGGCCTCATGTGTGAAACCTCAGAAGAAAAGTGCTAATTAGAGTTGGTTTCTGTTCACAATGAAACTAGACAAATATCTGTTCAGTCCAAACAAAAAGTGCCACTTGTAGTGAGCTTGTCAAATGTTTTCTATCTCCAATATTATTGGATGTTTAGGATTGGTTTGGTGGGGGAAACAAACAAACAAAACTTGAAGGTGAGAAACCCAATTAGAGCAAAGGGCAATGAGTCTCTCTCACACACGCGCGCGCACACACACACACTCACTCTATCTCGCGTGCGCGCGCGCACACATCTGTGATCAGTGCAGCAAACCCATGTGCTACTAAGATGATCTTTCACCTGCGTCATGAGGCCAAGTGTTGTTTCACTCTGAATCAACTCGTGTATGTTCCAGACAAAGTTCTCCGAACCAGTGCTGTTTGTTTCCATACATAAATAACCCTGCAAGCAGCGATGATTGATTAAATGCCGTTCAAAAACTATAGCTGGTGCGATGTCTCGAGTGAGGTTTTTGATCAACTACAGTGCACTGTAAGTCAAAGAGTTTCTTGTAAATATAGTAGACTTGAGCATAAAATTATATAAAAGTGTCTGTGTGTAACTGATAATTCGGAGGCTGACAAATGAGAAGTGCATAGGAGGAACAAGAACTTCTTTTGACACCCAGACATAGGGAAATAAAAGAAGGTCAAGTAAAAGTCTCCCCCCCCGCCCCGGAGTACTGGAATTTTTTTTTTTTTTTAAATTGATTTTTTTAGAACATATTTGAAATGTGTTTTTTGACCAAAACAATCCCTCGGCTTACTCAAAGACCCGAGATCTGTCCATGGATCAAATGCTTTCATTATACTGGAAAAAATAACTATTATTCATAAGATTAAATGGCTGATAAAATGTGGAAAGGTAACTAAATCTGGAAAATGAAATTTAAAGCATCAGCAGCAATTACTGTCCAGTCTCTAAAAAAAAAAAATTTTCCTTCTCCAAACTTCCCAAACCCGAGGAAACATCAGTGCATGAGAGATCAGCGAAAGCTATTCCCGCATGCTGGCGACTTTTTATGAATCAATATCAATGAAAAACACAAAACAAATTCAAAGCAAAGACATATATTCATATATAAATATTTACTTATTTATAAGTAAATGCTAAATTATACCTTTTGATCTGACGCAAAACCTCTTAAGTGGAACTGTTTTTTCAGGGGTGTGGTCAAGTATCTAGGTGACAGTACACACCGTCCTCACCTGGAGAGATCATAAAGAAGCTTGCCAGTTTAGAGGAGAGACTTTGACATTGATTGTAAAGTGATAAACAGGCATTGTAGCGTTGTGCACCAAGTTGTATAATGACAGTAATGACAAGAAATCATTGAAGATTTATTGCGAAGCAGACGCATGCCACCGTCTCGATCAGAAATCCCTCTGTGATGGAGCTCAGAAAAATAATTTCAGAGTTTCTGGGCCGTGTGGTAAACGTTACACACTGTGTGCACCAACGTGTATTATTAATGCTGCTGGGATTCAAGGAAGACTAAATTCCTGATTTAGAACGTTTTAAACTGTTCTGGCTTGTGCCACCACAGAGCTGTGTGTCTCATAACTATCATTTCTCCCCCACAAAAAAAAACAAAAACTTTGTTTTAGCAAACTCAAATCCTTCTGATGTGTTTAGGGTAGTGATTTGTATCCTGTTGAAGTGTGTCTGTCTGTATGGTCATAATTTAATTGAGCATTATGATGATGATGGAGCCATTAACTTTAACTTTGTATGAGCCTGATGGTGTTGGTGTTTGGCCTGTTTTTGATGCGTCTTCGAGTCATAGAGGATTTTACACACGAAAAAAAGATTTCTTTAAGATTGATTTGTGTGTGAGTGTGTTTGTGTTCGAGCGTGAGCCTATTGCATGGGATTACTGAATGCGTGATCACGATTGTGCCACAGTCACTCTCACAATGGTACACACATGCACGCACATGCAAACACAGGCACGCACTCTCTGGACTCATACCAAGGGAAGAGAAACAGATTTAACAGATGCATTCATGCAGGAAGTGCCTGGTGTATACAAAGGGGGAGAGTGTGTGCGTGTTTGTGATGAGTTGTGGGAGCAGCTAAAGATTAAAACCCTGTGTGTGTGTGTCCTGACAGATGACTGAACAGCGTAAGCAGAAGCAGAGGATCGGACTCCTCGGGCATCCTCAACACATGAATGTGAACCCTCAACAACCTGCCTAAGTGTGTGTGTGTGTGTGTGTGTGTGTGTGTGTGTGTGTGTGTACTTGAGCCAGGCCTTGGACTACTACGCTACCTTAGAAGTAGACCTGCAAAACTCCTTCCAGATTTACGCACACGCCACTAATCTCAGTAAGGGGAAAAATAATAATAATTACATAAACATGAAGAGTTTGTGTCCCCTCAGTGCCTCTGTCAGGTCGGTACAGTGCAGTAATTATGGCAGAGGACACCTGAATTTGGGGCAACACTGGACATTATGACTAGTTATACAGTAGATGCTGCTTGGAGAAGTGTTAAAGAGGTGTCTTTTTGTATTTCCTAACTGGTATAGCAAGCAGTATTTAATGTCTTATTTTTGTATTTTGTGCAATATTACTACTTTAATATGCAAACTTTTTGTTGAGCTGTCCAATGTGTCTTAAAGGGATGATGATGATGATCATCATCATCTCTTATGTTAAACGCTTTCATCCTCCTGGCCCTTTTCTTTCTCAGCTTCATGATTGTACCGGAACGCCGTACTGTAGACTCATAGTGTCAAACTTATAGAGTCAACTTAGCAAGAATTCTAATAGCCATCAGGTTGCATTTACGGGCCTTTTTTTCTTTTCTTATTTATTAATTATTTATATAAAAAATTTAACAAATTATGTATTTAAAAGGGACCGACTCCACCATGGCACACACTTTTCTGTAGAAAGATGCATTATGTTCTTAACCCTTTTTTTTTTTTTGCCTGTTCAGAAAATATAAAATTTCATTAGCTTTTTGAGGCAGTAAAATGATAAGATTACGGTAGGAATTTAACCTGTTTAGACCGGTAAGCTTTGTTTGTGTTTTAATTCTAAGTAGCTTTAGTATCTAGAGCATTTTTATTAAATACTGTAACTCGTTTCATTCGGATCACAAGAGCCTCCGGGCCTGTTGTGAATTTTGCATTGAGGCCCTGGGAAGGAGCAAGTGAAACACTTTCCTCATCAACCAAGCAAGTCATTTTGTAAACGCGGCACAGTGTATTGTAATAATCTCTACAGGAGAGAGCAAATGCTCAGAACAGTACTTGCACTACCATGTCTGATAAAACATGCTGTTCGTCTCTGTCGCTATCTCTTTATTTATTTCCAGTTTTCCTGAAAAGATGCGCATGTTTGTCAAGCTTTTGTATAGAGAGACTTTTTTTTTTTCCCCCTCCTGGAGGTATAATAGAGTTTAATAGCACTGTTAATGAAAGTTATATGAAAATTCTAATTTAACATATGTCAAGATTGTAAATTAATTTAGCAATATTTAATAAATCCTGTAATTCACCTTGACATGAGGTTTTTGGGGTGGTTTTTTTTTTTTTCTCTCCTCTCTCTTCTGCTCCTTTGCCACGTGCTCTCGGTATGATGCCGAGATGCCGCATCTACACTAAATTAAATCCACTTCAAGTAAGAGAAGAACTATGACAGAAACAGACCATTACAAAAGCACTGACTGCCTGGTATTACATGGTCGACTTGAAACCTACTGAATGTTTAACCAAGCTGTTTAATTAGTGCTGGCTAATAAATATTTCAAGTAAAGTAATCCGATGATTGATTTTTTTTTTCCTGAGTATTTTGTTGATCACTTTTTTTTTCTGACATCCTTTAATTAAAACAGGAACACAGTCACAGCTTGATGAAACAAAACAGTTAATGGATTATTCTGGCATGAAAGAAAGTGCTTGTCATTCGAGGGGAAGTGCACCTCACACCTCACCTTCAGTTAACCTCACAGATCATAGACTAATATATCTTTTTTTTGTTTTTTTTTGGGTTCAGCAATGTGGGCGAGCCCCACACAGGCTCTACAGAGAATAAGAACAATACTGTATGATATGCATATTATAGCCGATCTTTGGAGATTAAAGTTGATAAGGACGTGAAGCTGAAAAGAAACTGAAGACTGATGACTATTCCGAGCACAAGGTTGAGAGTTTAATGATCATGTGAAACATAATAATGTAAGAACAGTGTAATCTGGATACATTATTTTAATTGAAATGGCGTCTTTTTCAAGGGAGGCACATTTGTAGTTTTGCTGCTGCGTGAATTTATCTGAGTGAAGCTGAGCAATCAGGCAAGGAGTCTGTGTGCACGTTAACGTGAGGAACTTGAGAAAATTGACTCACTTCACTGTTCACGCAGGGGAGACTGGAGTGTGTTCGCCTGTGCGTCGTCACCATTCGACCCAGTGTCTGAATTCCCCTTCTTTGGTGGAGAATGAGAACTGGTTCGTGTCCAGGTGCTGATGCTGTGGTATTTAGCTCGAATTAGACCAAACGCATAAGGGCTAAAGTTGAGAGACTGTTTCTTCAAGACGAAGACGACTGCTGTTTTCATCATGATGATCAAAATCTACCAAATCCAAACTTATTGAGAATTACAATAAGTTAGTGTTGCACAAATCATTTTCACTCCTCAGCATGAAGTCAGCTCTTTTCCTTGTATTGAAAAGCTCACTTTGATGCTCGTCTCTTCTGTTATTCCGTGTTGTTTCACAGAAAAGGAGTTTAAACGCGAAACAACAAAGAAACACTCGATCACTTTTTGTGTAATTATGATTCAACTAACACAAATGTCAGACAACCACCAAAATTCCTGGGTTCACACCTTGAGCAGCAGATGGTTAACTTTTTTTCAAGCAAAAGGTTACGGGTGGGGATTTTTATTTTATGATTTTATATTTATCAACTGCTTGAAGAAGAAGAAGAAGAGAAACTTGACGACACTCGGGTTTGGTTAAGGGATTATTAACATGTCGTTAAACGCTGATTTAAACACACTGAAGATCCTCAGGGTGAAAATTAAAAAATTATTCAAAATTTGGCGCCTGCTAAAAAGGCATCTCCTGTGTAATTGCTGGGACCATTTGAGGCTAATTAACTTGGTCGATTTCAGGCATTCCGCAAATTTAGGAAAAGTAAGCAACAAGGGGAATATTTTGTAGATTCTTACAAATGTAAAAAAAAAAAAGCTACCGTGATATACTTAGATCAATATCTTTTTATTGGCAATTCAGTAAAATGTGTTTTCAAAATTTAATATTTTTGTCAGAAAATCTTGTTTGTTGCTACAGGACTGGTTCTTTATCACTTTTAGCACAACTGTCAGAAGGAACTGGAGCTTGGTCATGAAGTCAAGTTTTTATTTCACACTTTGTCATCAAAGCCTTTATGACACAGAATTGACTTAAACTTTGCACGTTGCTACCACACCGCTAAAAAAAATCTTCTAAGATGTTCCAAACTGTGGGGAATTTGTTTGTCCTTTGATTACAAGTGAACATCACTCTTTTTTTTTTTCTTCCTGTGTATAAAAGTAAGGCTGAAGCTGCTGCATCATCTCAGTGGTGCACGTCTGACATGAAAGAAGTAAGAGAACTTTCCACAGATGCTGCATGCTTCACGCAAATTAAAAAAAAAAAAACACGCACTTCAAGCAAATTTAGTTCTCTTGCAGGGAACGAGTAAAACTCTTATCACAAGAAAAGCGCAACTAGTCTTTATAGCCTGCAGATGGGAAAAAAAAAAACTGAGACAGGTGCATGTGCTGTGATAAAGTGCTACAAAGAGGAAAACGTGCACTCATTGCCTTGTGGAAAACACACACCGAGAGGGTTTTCATCAACCTCGCATTCATCCTGCATCAAAAATATTTACTCTTATCTTAAGTTTACAAAACAGTACTCCAGGAATATAAATGTGTCTCGAGGTTTTGTTGTGCGTCTCTTCTGAGACTTGCAAATTAGTTTCAAAATTACATAAATGTCATGTTGCTATTATCGCATTTTTGTTGACGTCAAAAACTGTACTTAAAAACACATGTTTATTACATGACCTGCATCTAATTACTGACTAAACCCACCCAGGCTGGTGATTTCCCCACTTGCACATGTCGACTCAACCTGATAATTAGCTGATTGATTGAGATGAGGTGTCCTTAACCAGAAAATGACCAACACACACACACCCTGACCTATGGTAAGTTTAACATTACACCACACAAATCATGCAGTCAGTGCGAACTGAACACGTCATTTGACATTTTAAGAGCGTGCAAATAAAAACTCACTGATTTGAAATACTTTCATTTCACATTACAGTGTCTTATAAATGAAATCCTGATGGCCAAGTAAATTCTTGTTTGTCGTCATGGTAGAGCCGTGGGCCCTCGTCGACCACTGGGTTCGAACCTGGAACCTTCTTGCTCTGAGGCGACAGTGCTAACCACTACACCACGGTGCCGCCCGTCAGTGGCTTTTATGGCTCTAAATATAAGTATAATAGTGTGGGAGGTGAAGTGTTTGAAACACTCCAGTGATGAGAGGTTCAAGCTCACCTTCCAGCTCCTGCTCATGGACCTCTTTCAGCTTATGCAGCAGTTCAGTAAAACTCTCCACAGCCATCCTCCTCCTACAGAGCACAGAGGAAGGGGCGGAGAGAAACCTACATTTACATATCGTCCCAAACCGTTCTCCCATGCTCTGATTAGTCCATAAGTTATACCATTAGTAGTAAAAAGCATAATAGTTGCTTTATGAAATAATCTTCGAAATATAAGACGAAGCATGGCTGCTCTCATGTGCTCAGAACAAAGCTTTTAACAATGGATATGAAAGAATGCACGAGATGCACAAGAGGTCACCGAAATGCACAATCGAAATGACACGAAAAAGTCAATAGGACAAATTTAATCACAAATATTTCAGAAATGCACTATTATCATTAAGCTTGCTTGCTTTGCTAAACCAGCAGAGGAAACTTTGTAGATGAGATATTAAGAACAATTATAATCGACCCTGGTCAGACTGGTTTCACCGCAGTGCTTCAGGCATAACTTTGTGTATATGTGCATCCTGTGTATGCACAGTATTTGAGAAACAGAAATGTGTGCATGTGTGTGAGAGAGAGAGAGTGAGCACAATGGCACTCTGTTTTTTTTTTATTTTTAATTATGGGATTGCAGAAAAAAAAACCCACAAAGATACATATTTAGCATAGATACACTAATAAATCATGAAGACGAACATAATCGGGCACACAACAGACGTGCCAGGAGTAAAATGCCATGCCATGCCATGCCATGCCATTCGGCTACATAATGAGACTCTGGATCTTATCTCAGACATCCTGAGGAAACTGTCTTCCAGACTGGACTGTCATGTATGGCCTACAGGATAACGTGATTGTGAAATTTAAGGCTTAAAAGATCAGATCAGATTACTAAACAAACATCCTCAGGTCACCCAATAGCAACTGCCTGATCAGACAAGTTCAGTTCTGCTGACTGTGTGCCCTGAAATTGAAATAAGCACCGAGAGAAAAAGAAAGAGAAGTTGACTCACTCGGATAACCGATCCGAAATCATTTAGTCACTACCAGCAGTGTAGAAAACTATTTCGGATTATTTGCATATATCCAGGTCGAACTTGCAACACATCTATACAGTGCAAAGAAGGAGAAGAGAAGAAGAAGAGGAGGAGGAGGAGAAGAGGAAGAAGAAAAAGAGGAGAAGAAGAAGAGGAGAAGAAGAAGAAAAAGAGAAGAAGAAGAAGAGAAGAAGAAGAAGAAAAAGAGAAGAAGAAGAGAAGAAGAAGAAGAGGGGAAGAAGAAGGAGAAGAAGAAAAAGAGGAGAAGAAGGAGAAGAAGAAGAAAAAGAGAAGAAGAAGTAGTAGAGGAGAAGAAGAAAAAGAGGAGAAGAAGAAGAAGAGGAGAAGAAGAAGAAGAAGAAGAAGTGATTCACACTTCTGTAACACAATAATATCGTAATCGAATATTTTGCGATCTGACTCAGGAGCACACGGATATGTGCAGTGTGTGGGCTCACATGGACCGCAATTTAAAAAAAAGTAAAAGGATTTGGTGACCTTATTCACACTAGAGCCACCATAGATATGCCACAGCAAGCGTTTTCCATAAACATTTGTATAAAAGGAGCAAACGAGTTTCACAGTGTACGCTGAGGGCGCTCCACAGGGTGTGGTTCTGGGTGCCCCCCTCCTCTGTCAGTCGTCTCTTGGCAGCAGTGAAAATGTGCTGCAAATACACCACTTTTTTTGCTTAAAGTAATTAACATCTCGCACGTCCTGACTCTTCACACAGTTCATAGCAGTACCAGAAAGCCTGTTATGTCTTGTGTATACATTCGAAATGAGTATAAGAACAATGTAGTCTTTGAGAACACTATACTGAGCTTCGTGTTTTTTTTTAAAGGAAAAGATTAAAAAAATATATAATTAACATTCTTCGATACATACTTTGATACAGCAGCTTTTTTTTTTTATTTGCTACACTGTGTACTCATTTGAACTTCCCTTTAAGTTCGAGCTGGGACTTAAGGAAGAGGTTCGAACTTTTTGCAGCTGTTTTTTTAAGAGTTTGGAAGAGCACTCTCTCCCTCACTCCCTCAGTCTGTGTGCGTGTTGGGATATGTCAGCTCAGTGTGCTGCATTAGCAGGCAAGAGCAAGAAAGAACCTGTCTAACCAAGCAAAAAAATCACTGACGTACAGTTGCAAACATACACACCCACATATACACAGATACATGCACAAATATGCACACACATGCATGCATGAAAATTCAAACACACACAAGTGGATATATATCACACCATGTGCATTCATGAAATCATATGCTTGCACACACTCATATTCAATATGCTGATTATGCTCTATAACATAGAATAAATATGATCAATATAAATCTGACGCAATATCTGCTAGAACTGCATTTAAATATAACTAATTAATATAAGTTAATACACTAAAAAAAAAAGATATGTTGGATTTACTTAAAAATGTTGTTTCAAGTGGTTCCACATAACTTTGTCAAGTAAAGGTTA
>JAPEKO010000019.1:40220757-40236525 GCA_027576075.1 Cathorops hypophthalmus
AATTTTGTGTGTGCGCGAGAGAGAGAGAGAGAGAGAGAGAGAGAGAGAGAGAGAGAGAGAGAGAATGACTTGTATTCAAGTTTTCTGGATTTTTTTTTTTTTTATTTAAGAAATTTGAAGTGCCCGCAAAACAAACCCTCCAGAGCTGCCAGCTCAAAGTCTTCAATATTTACATCACAAACAAACATTTACGTTGATGTTTTCTACTTGTCTCATCCCCATGAAGATTTTCGGAGTTAGGTTCAAGGTTGAAAATAAAAAGGGGCAACTCTCCTGGGGTTTAAGCCATTTTCACAGAGTTTTTTTCCCCCCTCAAATATTTAAAATATTTACAGTCCCTCAAACCACAAAACTCCAAGAGCCGGCATTTGAGCCTACGCTAACGTGGATTAGCAAAAGTGAGTGACAAAGCAAGGCTGATGAGTTGATCCTCCGAAATGCACAGTCCCAACAATATTTCTCCTGACCAATAAACGCTGTGCAGGATTATTTAAAAAAAAAAAAAATTTAGTCTGTTACAACGGCGTTATATTCTCCATCTGGAAGAAGGAGGAAGAGAAAAAAAAAAAAACACCCCCAGACACATTCACTTTGCATCACTCAAAAAAAAAAAAAACCCCCCATCCTGATTTCCCAAACAATTTCCATGAGTTAAAAAAAAAAAAAATTAAAAAATAAATAAATACAAATACAGCAGAGAAATGTGAAATGGGAGATAATGTGGAGTGGTGCTGCACACACTGATATGTAGGAGAATTCCAAACGTCGCCAGGTTCTCCTGAGCTCCATCAAGACTGAGAACACAAATGCATCCATGACATCAAGGCTGAAACGAGTCCAGGTTTTTAAAGACGCACAGGATCACACCGAGGTGATGACGATCATGAGGTGAGGCGAAATGCTGGAGATCTGGTTGATGAGGTCGGGAGCAAGCCGTGAAAGATGAGACTCTGAAAACTCGCACGGAGGGAAGATCTGCAACACGTAGGCAGGCTAAAGAAGACAGCGGGAAAAACATGAGGGCCCCACACTTACCAAATCATTACATGTTCTAGAGATAAAAACCTGATGTGCACGCACCTGATTGGAGCCAGGATTGGGGACGTTGATGATGCCTGCAGCCAGTTTGGCCTTCAAGTAGTTAATGAAGGCTGATTTCAGCACTTGGGTCTGTGTCACGACATCTTCCTGATTTAGACCACAAGGCATAGCGAGCAGAAGGCAGAATTCGCTCTCACCCTGCAGAAAAAAATGGAGAAAGTGGTACGGTATACAAAATGACGGGGTAATAAAAAAATAACCATCTTGGAATCTTGAGATAATTTGTGTCTCTGAATACAGCAAAGAAAAATTTTTTTAAAAGAAAGTTTTCACTTTATAAACAAATTATGTAGTTCAGACACTTACAGTCATTCTGCGAGCTACTCCTTCCAGCTGTTGTGTTTCTAATCTCATCCTCTGGACAATACGCAGAGGAGGTCCAGTCTCTGGCACAGGAAGCGAGCGCAGACCAAGAGACTTGTTTCCACACACAAAATGCAACTGGACAGCAGCAGTTTCATTTTTCAATGCCAGCAAGCCTTGCCACACTATAGGATACCTCTGTTCAAGACAGGTTTTTTTTTTTTTTTGGGGGGGGGACACAGAAGATCTTTAATAATCTCAATTTAAGGAGTTTAAATCATTTTTTCCCCCAATCCTAAAATTATGTCCCTGTGGCTTACCGTGAGCAGCTGTACCATATTGATTTGCTGGTGTCCAACAGGTTCAACTTGACTTTCATTCTGAGCCTGGTTGTGGTCAGATTCTTGAGCACCCTTTTTGGACAATGAAACAGATGTCGTACAAGTCATTTGGGCATCAAGTGCAGTGCAGAAATAACACAGATTTAACTTGACTGTTTCAACTTGCCTGTGATGGAGTGATATTGCGAGGAGGTTGGCTGATCCCCAGTGGCGAACTTTCAGGAAACTGCAAGTGCACAGTGCGCAGATTGGTGTACATAGTTGAATACTCAGAAAAGGATGGCACAGTCCCCGAGGAGATCATCTGTACTCGCTTAGGAGAGGCCATGGCAGGCAGTGCACCACGTATTCCTAGCATTCCATCTTTCCCAGGGGGTGGTGTGGCCCTCTTTACTTCAGACTGCTTTAGGGCATCCTTGTCAGACACACCTTTCTGCAAGAGGTGAGGCCGTGGAGAGAGCGAGGCTGTAATGCTGGTTGGGGTTGAGCTGGGAGGGCCAGCCTCTGCTATATGCCCCTGGTGCAGCTCGGCAGCCGGACGCTCCCCCTGTGGGTGGTATATGATCATCCGCATGTCTCTTGTTTGCATGTTAAACCGGTCCATTGGCAGGCCACTGTGAAGTGCACTGCGGTATTCAGCTGGTAATGACTCTGGTTTGAGTTGAGTCGCCGTTTGCCTTCCAAGTACTTGATGAAACCGTCTTGCTGCCTCCTCCTCACTCGTTTCATGACCCCTTGCACTGGCCGGGTTGACTTTGAGAACCATTTCTCTGTTCCCCACAGCATGAGGAGACGTGGGGCGCTGCTGACCAGGCGCCCAAGATGAAGAGAGGCCTTCAGAGTGAATTCCATAGTTCATCACTGATAGTGGTGGTGTGTTAACCCTTACATCTCCCTGAGAAAGGTGACCCATGGAAATAGCCTGGCCCACGCGGTGAGGTGACATTCTGCCAAGGTTTCCATGTGTACTATGAGGAGGCATGATAACTGACTGCTCGGTGTGGTGCATGTTGGGAACATATTGAGACATGGCGGATAAACCGGTCGCTAAGACCATAGACACGCCTTTAGGAGACGAAGAGCCAATAGGAGAAGACACTTTGGCAAAGGGAGAATGGGCGTGACTGGATTTCCGTGGCGAGCGGGGTTCCTGCTTGGTCTGAACATGTGAAGAGGCTCGATCCGTTGGCGTGCCCGATATGAACCCAACGTGATTGCTACCCGTCGAGGGAAGATGAGGGCTTATGGCAGGACTTATGGTTGACACCCAGGGAGATTTCACATTTTCCACATTAAGAGGTTCACTTCCTTCCCCTTTCTTTGGATGCTTCATCAGCATTGTGTATTCTGAGTGATGGTAACCCATTACTTGTGAGGGGCCTGGTGTCTGCTGTAATCTTTTTACAACCCCGCTTTGCACCGAAGAGTACGGGTCCAATTTGTCCAGACCAGGTTCATGCTTAGTAGAAACGTTCATTTGTAACTTCAGGGTATGACCATGGTCCGCTGGAGGTACTGAACCCTTGGACGCATCTCTTTGGGATCCACTGTAAAGTTCCTGTTTGATTTGAGGCATCGTTACCAGCTGCGTAGATTCAATATCCATTGGGCTCGGTGGTGGAATTTGACTGATTTTGGCACTAATCCTTTGTCGTCCCTCATTCTTCTGTCCTGAGTGACTCAGCACCACAACCCCCTCAGAAGTGTTTACCCGGAGCCCAGCAGTGGGGCCTGTACTCAAGGATGTGCTCTCCACGATATAGCGACCTGGATTCCCACCCTCCTCTCCAACGGGAGGACCATGATAAGTGCTACCTTCCTCCACGCTTGTCTGGTACATCTGTTTTGGTGGCTGCTTTTCCATGAATGGGTTCACCATCGGAAGACCGGGTTTCTCCTCGGATTCAGGGGGGTTGCAAACTCGACTGATGACTGAGGTGGCAGTAGAGGCAATGACAGAAATCACAGATTTCTCGTTAAAGACTTGCTTCGTCTCCGTGGATGGTAACGATGACGGCTGGCGAACTACCGGTTGAGCTGGAACAGAAGTTTGCCTGTTTTCATGCAGCGCACTCTTGACCTCACTCTCCCTTGTATGCATGCTTCCAGAAGTAGCACAGATCGGAATACCTCTCGGTTTTGCAAGAATTTGACGCAAATCACTGGTGTTAGTATCATGAGCAAAGGAATCAGACAGCGATGTTGGGTTCTCTAACGGAGTTGTGGGAGTGGCTGAAGGCGAGACAACCGCCATCTCTTTAGACTGATTCAATCGGTCTGTGGGGGAAACGGAAAGTCTTTGATGTGAAGGTTTGAGACAAATACTTGTGGGAGACAGAGAAGGAGATGTACATTCATAAGGATTAAGCTGAGGCCTGAGCGACGTCGGGCTTTTGCTTGCTGCCGGACTAGATGATTTTGGCAAGTCGGGCTGCTCTTTAAGAGCACTCTCGATCACTTTAGGAACTTCAGGGACAATATTAGGGGTTATATCGCAATCTTGCTTCGATAAGGGGGCAATTACAGCAGCAGCCACGGGTGGAATCTCTGCAACTGCTGGTGCCACTGGGGATACGGACTGCGAGGACTTGACAGAAATATTCTCAGGTTCCACTACCACCTCTTTGATGGCTTCTTTTTTGTTCGCAGCAGCCTTTTGGCCTTTGGCTCTCCTCTGGGTTTTTGGTCTTCCTTTTGCCCCTTTTCTCGGTGTTCCCGTGTTTGAAGCTTCCTCTTGGACAGGGATAGAGTTGCTACCTTCAACAACTTTGGCATCTGGGACCAGAGGTTGAACATTTGGGTCTGGATCTACAGTAGTGCCGATGACCTGGTCTTGCGGCAAGCTGCAAGATATGTCTTCAGAGGTGATGGAATCAATAGCGGCAGCAAGTTCTGTTTCACTAGCAGGATTAGCAGGCTTGTCTTCCTCATGCCCCTCTACAAGTTCAGATAAAGGGGCTTGGGGCTCAGTCGAGTTCTTGAATTGAAGAGCAGCAGGGTCTTCTGTGAGCTTGGCAATGTTCTCCACAGCTTGTTCGAGCTCCATCTGGTGGGATAACAATGCCTCATGAGGATCTTTGACCTTTGGGAGTGCTGTTACAGACTCTTTATTACCATCCTCCTCCATGACCCCTTTCTCAAATCGAGGATCCAATATTTGCTCTTTTGGCGATGTACCTGGCACCACCTTTTTAGGACCGTCGTCATGGCTCGATTCATCCTCGCCAGTTTGCAGCATCGCCTTCACCTCAGTCACATCAAGCCTGATTCTGAGGTTTTTGAGAACAAGAGATTTATCCTCTGTCATTAGCTTTGAATTACAAGTTATTCGAGTAGTTTTTGTCCTCACGCTTTTGTCCAAAGGTGACTGCTCCTGAACAGACTCGCAGAGTTTATCTTGGCTTCCAGTAATGCTTTCCGTTTGAGGAATTCTGTCTGTCTCTTGTTTTGGTTCTGAATCGCTTTGCGGTTTGTGCTCATCCTTTGGCTCCTCTTTCGGCTCATTTGTCACAGAAGGACCACCATCGTGCTGGACGTTGCCATCCCGAGAACCCACATCCATCTCGGCAGGAGTCATGACCTCAGGCATTTTATCAGCTTTTTCTCCCTTTTTTGCCAAACCAGACCCAGCACCTTGATTTGCAACTTTGTTCAAGCAGGGAGAATGTTTGCCTTTTCCTCCTTTGGTGACTGTTTCATTGTTTCCACTTTCATTTATCTCAGACTCCTTCGTCTCAGTTAATTTTGACCGCTCGCTCTTCCCTGCCGAAAAATCCTCTCCTTGGCGCCGATTCTTCGGCGGACGCCCCCGCCGCGCAGGTGGCTGTACAGGAAGGCTGTCTGCTTCTGGTTGCTGTTGCCCTGCATCTCTGTCTACACCACGCTTGCGTGCGCCACGTGAGGACTCCACATCCTTGCCAATTTGAGGTGTAGATTCATCTTCTACCGGGGTGGCATAAACAGAACGTACATTTCTCCGCCTTGCTCTCACAGGGGGAGTGTTTTGTTCTACGCTTTGTTCAGTCTCGGAGCTATGGATGGGTGACTTGCCAGTTGATCTGGCATCTGAAATTGCTTTCGAGGAGTCCGCTCTTGGAGAAGAGGACCGTTTAAGCTTTTCTCTATCAATGCGTTCACTTTTGCGAGTACTCTGTTTATCTGGTGCGTTTGCTGGGGTCAAAGGGGTTACCGGTGTTGTCGGTGAGGTCTTGCCTTTCTTGTTTCTGGACCTTGGAGGAGGAGAGATCGGTTCCTCCACTGGAGGACTGTCTGCACCTTTGGACTCCGTTTCTTTGGCAGGAGGTTCAACTTCCATTGCTACAGGCTCGGGTTTCTCCAATCTTCCTTCAACTTCATCAACCATCATAGGAGAGGCAGAATTCTGTAATTCAAGCTCAGTTTGAGGCTCAGATTTTGGTTCATAGCTCACCTGAGAGTCAGCGGTCTGGGTCTCGCTATCGGGGCATCGCTCGACATCCCGGTCATCGGTCAGTTCTGACTCTTTAACAGGACTCGTTTTAATTTCGTTCACTAAAGGTTTTGAGTCCTGGGAATCAGATCTAATTGAATCAGGGGGCTCTTGGGGCAGTGAATTTGTCGAGGAGACGATTAACGGCTGTTCGGGCTGTTTTTCTTCCTTTACTGAAAAACCGAGTTGTTTCAGGGAAGATGCTTCACCATGACAAACATCCCGCTGTGGCGATGTTTCCTTAGTTGTTACGACAGGCAATTTCTGAGTTTCTGGAACAGGAAGGGGTTGCATGATTTGCACAGGGCTCGACTGAGGCGTTCGTACAGGGCTGACCGGTTTGTTCTCGGCCGGCTTCGTTTCAGCCAGTTCAACAGCACCACGTTGCTCTTCCTCCTGCGTTTTATCACTGACTTGGCCATCAACGCCTTCCTCTTTCTTGCATTCTTGCTGAGATTGCTCTTTTCCCTTCTGTTGCTGCAGTCTCGTCAACTCTAAAAAGCGATCGTGGAAGAGTACCACCGGTTCAGAATCAGGTTGACCTTCAGTTTGGCCTTGCTGATTCGCTGGAAAGCCCATGCCATGTTCAGGGTCTTCATGCTTTCTTTCGAGATGCTGGAGACGTCTTGAGTCTTGCTCAAAAATAGAACTGTGAAGAAAGCGAGAGGCAAAGAGCTCTCGTCGCTCTTGTTCTTCTGGTTTCGGATCTTCCTTTCGGTCATCTAGTTTATCCTCGGACTCACTTCGTATTTTCTTTTTCTTCATGTACCATGAAGGAGTTGGTCGTGGTGCCGATTCGACCTTTTCCGTATCTTTTCTACTTCTGAAACTGGCAAAATGAGAATCGCTGTCCAGAAAAGACCAGTTGTCTTCCCTCGAAGAGGATAAGGACTTTGCACGCTCTAGCAAAGCTTTAGTGTCTGGTGTAATTGTCTGGTCAAGTGCAAACGAACAAAACTTGTTCCTTTCCAGTGAGCTGGTCAGTTTGGATTCCGATAATCTGTCCCCACGATGCCGTTCAGGGAAGGACATTGAGGTTGAGGGCATGGGAGAGTTTGGTTTGTGTTCTCTATCTTCTTCAGAGTCAGAGCGCACCTCACCAGGCTCTAAATCGGGCCAAATTCTATATTCCAAATATGATCGATTGACGCGCCTTTTATCCAAGCTCCTTGAAAAGTCGGGCAGCAAGTCCTGCTTCAGGCGACTTTCCCAACGTCTCTGCTCATCATGCAGGGACGTACTTAGCTTTGACGCTTGTGAGGTATGGACACGTTTAACTGTTAGCTCCATGTCCTGGTGAGAACTGTCTTCCTGTTTTGGTTGTTCTTTCACGGTAATTAGTTGGGGAACATCCGTATATTCTTCCTCTCCATGTTGAGAGGCATTAAACCCGGGTGAGTTTGTGCTCCACTCTGCCTCTTCGCTCTTTGGCCGGAAAATTCGGTATACCCGTTCTCTTTTGGTACCAACCTCCATGTCCAAGTGATCTTGTTTCTTGCTTTTACTCGATGGAGAATTATCGGTGACGTCCTGCGGTGGCTTGCCTACCTCATGCACTAAGCTACGGTGTTCAAAATCTTCGGTGTCGACACACTGAGGAGTATCTGGTTTTCCTGGTTTGTCAGGCTCTTGGAGCTGCTGGCGAAGTCTTCGGTTCTGCTCCATTTGCTTTCGATAACTCTGAGAAAGATCTATATCCACATACTCTTCTCTGCCTTTATTGTCCTTTTCTGGGGTTCCGTCATTGGAGAAACGCCTTGACACACTTGGCCCAGACTGAGATTTTGAGTCTAAAGACTCTACGTTAGTCTCAGAATGTTCCGCTTGTCGCCCAGATGAGTTTTGGGAATCGGCTCGGTGATCTGATTCGTCTTTCAAATGAGACATCCGTTCTGATTTGGACTTGGAATGCTCTCTCTTCTGTGCCTCTTTTTCGAATGTTTTCACATCACTTTCTCCTTCCTTCTGATAAGATGCAAAATCTGCAGGTTGATTTGCCCCTGTGCTCTGTTCGTCTTCAAGGCGACCTCTCTTCTGTTTTATGGCTTTGCCAGTGGGATCGCCAAAACGCCTTTTTCGTGCCGCGAGCCTGTCGGAATCCAAAAGGGAATCTTTCCCTTCATTTCCAAGTTCTGATTTGAGGTGTTTCTTTGTTCTTCCTTTGCTATCCCGATCGACTGAATCAATTTTTGCACCGTCAAGCCTTTCTTTCTGCGACTCCAGACGAGACATCAGATCAGAAGGAGAGGGTTCACTCTCAACTTTGTGCCTCTGCCTCTCTGAGCTTTCCACATCTGAACCTTTCATTTTTCCAGAATTCGAATCCAGGCTAGGCTCTCTGTCCGCTTCAGAATAAGGTACGCTAGGAGACTGCACTTTCCCCCTTCTCGATTTTGTTTTCTCGCCCTTCTCTCTGTCTGCTTTTTCCTTGCGCCTGCCGCGCTTGCTCTTTTCAGTCACACTTACGCGGTCAGCCTCGGCCTGCTCCATTTCTCTGTTCAGACTCTCGGTTTTATAATCCACTGGAGACTTTTCAGACTTTTCAAACTGAGGAGTCGGTGATAAAGAGCTACAGCTTCCACTTCTCTCAGATGAGTGCCTGTACACACGTCGCTCTGCTTCCC
This sequence comes from Cathorops hypophthalmus, assembly GCA_027576075.1. Taxonomy (NCBI): domain Eukaryota; kingdom Metazoa; phylum Chordata; class Actinopteri; order Siluriformes; family Ariidae; genus Cathorops; species Cathorops hypophthalmus. The sequence continues at coordinate 40,229,595 of JAPEKO010000019.1, forward strand.
TCGAGACGCGGTCAGTGGGTGAAGGAGAGGCAGAAGGGGTTACGGGACGCCGCGGATGGGACGGGCTCCATCTGCTGCGGTCGGCCTCAAAACGTTCCCGTTCTCGTTCGCGTTCCCGCTGGATGTAGCTATACTTTCGGATATCCTGCTCAAAGGGGTCTCTGTAATCCCTGTATTCGCGTGGATCTTCATGATAGCGTGGATCATAGTGGTCACCTTGGTAATGGTCTAGTTCTGGATAACGCTCACGGCTGCGAGCGGGGTAGTCTCGCCGTGGATCGTCGGCATAAATTCCCGGTGCCCGAACATTCTCGTAGTATGCCCTCTCTGCTGAGAATTCATGATAGGAAGGTCTTCGGTCGTCCCTGACAATGAGAAATGGGTTAAGGTTAATAAACGACTACATCTGACATGTCGGTAAAAAAAAGAGCTCCGTCTTATTCTTACGAGAGGCATCTTTTGTAAACGGTTACCTTCTGTCGGAGGGAATTTCATAGAAGTCACGCATATCCTGCCCTGATGCCTGCATAGAGCGATAGAATGCAACTTGGCTCTCCTGACTGGCAAAATCAACCTATAGAGAGCAAGCATATACCTGAAGCGAGAGGTAGAACTAGAAATACATTTTCATGCTTGAAACTCATTCAGGGCAACAAGGAAATGAGTGCAGGTTGCTACCTTTATTTTGTTGCCACCAATCTTCCATCCTTTGGTCTCTCTTACAGCAGCTTGTGCAAAATCTGTGTTGTTGTATAGAATCAGGGCCATCCCTTTCAATCTGTCAAACACGACCTACCAAAAGCAAATAATTAAGCAGGGTTCAACACAAAATGAAAAACACAATCAGAACGAGATGCATTGGTCATGTAAAATACCTTCACCACATGTCCATAGCGACAGAAGTGCCGTGTAAGGTACTGCTCTGTGATGTTAGAGGACAGACCGTCTAACCATACGCAGGTCGTAGGCATACTCTTCCCAAAACCAAGCTGCAAAAGGAAGATGGATAGCAAAGTTGCGTGAAAAGTGAATACATGTGATTGAAGACTTCAGTTTACTAGAGAAGCTGGACAAATACTTTGAGTCGGTTGGCGCCCAGGTATTCTCCATCCATTTTCTTAATCGCTTTACACACGCTGGCGATGTCAGAGTATTGCACAAAGGCATACTGAGGAACACCGTTAACCCTCTTAATATCGATATCCTAAAAAGACCAAAGCAAAAACAGGGGAGTGAGACAAGAGCACTGGCCTCCTACCATTACTAATGAGAGATCGGGGGAGGGCAGGTTTTCACAGGGCATCAGTAAATATCTGAGTCAACCACTTACCACAATCTCTCCAAAGCGCTGAAAAACATCAAGCAACTGCTGGTAATTCGTCGTTTTCTCCAAATTTCCAATAAACAAGGTTCTGGTTGCCTTCGGGTGAAACTCGTCAATCCGTCCGTCCAATGGCCGAAACTCATTCTCGCTTTCCGTCTCTGTTGGAGTCGGCAAACCGGTAAGGAAAGAATATCAAGCTGAAAAACTCAAAATCCCACAACTGCAACACTCACCAGGGCCATTCCAAGCAGTCACTTCTATCAGCATCCCAAAGAAGAGCTTTCCTTTGGACACGCTGAGCGCTTTCTCCTGGTCTTCTTGCTGTCTGAAGAACACCAAGCCGTATCGCTCCTCCGAGGCGCCATGGATCTGCACCGAGGTCACCTTCCCATACTTCTTAAACTCGTGGAAAAGTCCATCCTTTAGACTTGTGTCTGGAGAAGAAAACGTCACGTGACTGACTTTGTACTACTGCAAAAGAAGCCACCCTAACATACACAGTTTCAATACTAACCTGTGGATCGTACAGGGAGGTTCTGAACCCTGATACCAAAACTCCTACGTGGTTCATCACAGTCCAGAGATAGTGGAGGAGGAGCTGGAGGCGGGTGAGTGGCTGCAGACTGAACCGAGCGTGCTCGGGAGCCCTCACTGGAACTGCTGTTGGAGTCACTGCTGCCAGAAGACATAAAACAAAAACACCTCCTTGGAACAAAAAGGTACATCAAAACCAAATTCACATTAACGAACAAAAGCAAGTCGCTAGCCTACAAACAGATCATCCCAGAACAGCCTCTGACCAAGCATACTTATCCAGCATAGTCCAAAATCTCCAAGGAAACAAGCAATAGTTCTTCTGCACAGCAACGAACTGAAATTCTCACCAAAACTTTTCTTTTACCATCGCCGAGGATAAACAGTGATCTGAATGTCCGACCATGGACTCAACGTTTTATAGGGTGCCTTTATTCTCAAAAATAGCATTTTCTACAACATTACAACACTAACCCGAAATGCAAACCTCTACAATAATTTTTTTTTTTTTAAAAGGAGTACACCATTTTGAAACAAACATCTCAAATTACTGCCTTTTGTTGAATACAAAGAAACAATTTAGTATTCCATGACCAACGTGTGAATAGGGAGGGACCGTTTCAAAAGTATCAGATATTCAAAACACCGCTGTTAAACTGATTCCTTAACCCAAACGGACAGATTGCAACACTCAAGATGAGCAACACCCAGTCTTGGATCCAATTACAATAATGGAAGCAGTTCATCAAAATCTACCTACCTGCCACTTCCAGTACTGCTGGTGCTGCTGACTGAATCTGAGCTGGACGATCGACTTCGGGAACGGGAACGTGGCCCTCTGCCTGGAGAAACAGGAGCTCGTTTTGGGGAATGGGAGGCTTTGGGGGTCTGTCCCGTGGTTCTTTGGGGAGAAGGGTGCCGCGATTGCGAGGAATGAGAAGATCGACTTCGGCGATGATGGTAAGTCCGATCGACACGCCGTCCCCGGTCATCGCGGTAAGGATCCCGGCGTGTGGAACCAGACAAAGTGAAGGGATCACGAATTCGAGACTCAAAGTGAGATTCTGGGGTCTCAAAACCCGCACTAATTGCACTAACTGCAGGGCTGGCCCCAACTCCAGAAGCAAAAATGGCACGGTCGCGGTAATAGTCCGTGTTGTAGTGCCGCGGCCTATCGAAAGTGCCACTGCGTTCATGGTGTCCATACGGATTGTGCTCATATGCTCGATCCCGACTGTCCGAACTGCTGTGAGAGGGACAGAAAGAGATGGGAAAGGAAAGAAAAGATTCAAAATTCCTAACAATTTATAAAATTCCTACAAAACATCCTCAGTGATGACTGGGTCAAACTTCAACTAAGAGCCAAATCATGTTCATAACTACCCAAATCAATTTCAACACACACAGAGCATGTTTTGTGCGTGCATATCCTGCACAATTGCACAAAGACCTGACCTGATCATGCAAGTCATCACTCAGAAGAAACTCATGAAAAATAATCCTTCAGTCTGAACTAACTACTTTACTTGATAGTATACAATAATGACAAATATGTTTCTTCGGTCATAAAGTTGAGACCAAGTGCACGGACACCCTAGCCCTATTGGATGATCAGCGGAGATGTTCAGCATCTGAAATTTGCCTTTTTATATCTCACACCAAATCCGTTAACCTAACGTAGCTAACACGTAACAGAATAGTACCACCTCTGGATTAACATGGTGCGTGAAAATACTTCCACAGTGGCATCTTGTTGGTTGGAGACGCTCAGACAGGATGTATTTTCTAAAGAGCCAACTAAGTGGTATGGACTAAAGTCTGAAGGCAGGGATGTACAGTCGAAGTGATTCGGATGTTAGTATAAACCACATTCAGCTTGAAACGTTATGTATATATAATTTATTATGAAACTAAAATAAACATTTAAAAATGTTTTCTTTCAAGACACGCAGATTGTATGAGAAGTTATGCCTTAGCTGCATAAGTTTCTCCATAGGAAGATTCTCAAAAGAAACAGCTTTAATGAAAATCTTTTCTTTTGTAAGTAACTGCGACTCTCAAACCAACATTTAACAACCAATAATAATGATGGTAAGTACACCAACAAGCTTACTGAGAGACTGCTTACAAATCTCATCTTCATTAGACAGGTCATGTGTGCAGTCTGAACTTGTTTGTTTGGAACTCATGTACTAGTGTCTAAAGGTACTTTACACCACAAATATCAGATTATTTACTTCATCTTAATTTATAATGAGAAAGGTACTTGAATTGGTGTAGAAAATCAATCACATCCTTAAAAAAATTAATTTAAAAAAAAAAACAAAAAGGTACCTTTAACTGCAATTTTATATTCAAGTTGGGGCACTGTGTAAAAATCAGAATGGAATTAGTTTTTTTTTTTAAAACTATATGCTCATTTTAAATTTGATGCCAGCAACACATTTAAAAAAAAAAAGCTGAGAGAGAGGGGTATGTTTTCCAACGTATTGCACCCCCTCCTCTTTTAATACACTATAAATGTTTGGGAAATGAGAACAATTGCTGTAGTTTTGAAAGTGAAATGTTATCCTATTCTTGCCTCTTATAGGATTTCAGCTACTCAACAATTAGGGGTCTCCTTTGTCAAATTTTGTGCTCCAAAATGCACCATGTTTTCAATGGGAGTCAGGACTGGACTGCAGGCAAGCCAGTTTAGCACCCAGAGTCTCTTCTTACAGAGGCATGGTTTGGTATTGTCTTGCTGAAATAAGCAAGGACTTCCCTGAAAAATGTGTTGTGGATGACGGGATGTTGCTCCAAAACCTCATTCGGCAGTAATGGAGCCTTCCCAGATGTGAAATAATGCCCCCTCATACCATCAGAGATGCTGGCTTTTGGACTGTGCCCCGATAAGCCGGATGGTCCCTCTCCTCTTTAGCCTGGAGGATGCAGCATCAATTTCCAAAAAAGAACTTCAAATTTCAATTCGTCAGACCTCGGAACAGTCTTCTGCTTCACCTCAGTCCATTGTAAAAGAGATCGGGCCCGGAGAAGGTGGTGGTGTTTCAGGATATTGTTTACATCTGGTTTTAACTTGCATTTGTAGATGCAGTAACAAACTTTTCACAGACGATGGTTTTCTGAAGTGTTCCTGAACCCTAACAGTGATTTCCAACACACACTTTTAATCTTTCATTTTCTTTCACAACTTTATTCATCACACACTTGTGAAATTTCCTCTCTGCATTTAACCCATGCAGTGTCTCCTGAAGATCACAGGCATCCAATGCTGGTTTTTGTCCTTGTTCCTTGCAGACAGAGATTTCTCCAGATTCTCTGAATCTTTGAATATATACTGTAGATGATGCAATATCCACATTCTTTGCAATTTTACATCAAGGAACTTTATTTTTAAATTGCTGCACTGTTTGCCCACGCAGTCTTTCACAGAGCCGTGAACCCCTTCCCATCTTTACTTCTGAGAGACTCCGCCTCTCTGGGATGCTCTTTTTATACTCAGTCATGAACCTAATTAGTTTATTTGTTTTTAAAAACATTACACAATCTCAGTCTTTTGTTACCCTTGTCCTACTTTTTTTTGTGACATGCTGCTGACAGAAAATTCAAAACGAGCACATTTTCCAAAAACAAATCTCAGTTTCAACATACAACATTGTCTGGACTGTTTTCAATGAAACATAGCAATTGCACTATTTACATTTGACACAGCGTCCCAACTTTTCTGAACACGGGTTTATGCAGTTGGATCCATAAGTATTTGTACAGTGAAAGTTCTGAATTTTGCCTCTGTACACCATAATCTACTTGAAATTAAATCAAGATGTGACTCAAGCAGAGACTTTCAACTTCACAAAAATATCACATGAACCGTTTCATAATTACAGCCATTTTTTTTTTTTCAAAATTCCCTCCATTTTCACAGGCTCAAACAATTGGACAAACAAAATTCTCAACATAGGTTATTTTTCATACTTTGATGTAAATCCTTTAGAGTCAATGGCTACATCAAGTCTGGAATCCAATGACATCACCAAATGCTGAGTTTCCTCCCCCAAGATGCTTTGCCAGGTCTTTATTGCAGCTGCCTTCAGTTGCTGCTTGTTCGCAGGTCTTTCTCCCTCCCCTTCAGCAGGTGAAAAGCAGCTCAATTGGGTTGACCGATTTTACCATTTAAAGGATATATACAGAGCCATGGCCTTACTTTTGCTTATAAATGCCTTGACACCTCAAGAATAACACAGGAAGAGTTTTAAGCATTAACAATAAATCTAATATAATTTTTACAACTAAAGTGACATATAAGGAGCAGTCTGAGCGAATGACCTTGATGTCCGTAACGTCACAGCAGGGAGTCTATCGGTCTCATCGCCGTTTCCGCTATACTAAAAACACAGCTGACTGCAACTCTGATCCTCCATTTTGAGCTAATTTAATCGCCATGCCACGCAGATGTGTTTTTGGCGGGTGCAGCAACATGACAGAAGGTGGATTTACGTTGCATTCATGGTCCAAGAATGTTCAAACTGCAAAGATTTGGATGCATTTTGTGAGAAGTTCATGGGCACATTGGGCACCTATGAAGTGGTCTCTGCTCTGCAGACTTGTACGAGACCTCTGATCTGTTGAGGAGCATTGGCTATAAGCCCGTATTGAAAGAGGGTGCAGTACTAACAATTAAAGGAAAAGAAAACTACAAGAAAAGGAAAGTATTTTTATTTTTTTAAAGTGAGTTCAGTTGCACCAGTCCTCCTGGAGTGAGCTGAGGGTTGTTGCTAAAACCTGGGATGGAATGGGACAGGACATATCGCTCGAGCAGTGACCTCTCCGCAGTTGTTGCTAAAACCGGTGACATCCCGTTCTGTCCCGGGTTTTAGTAATTGCCTGAGCCGAGCAGTAATGGTGGAGTACTCAGTATGAAGAGAATGAGTGGACCAGCCATCTTATTTCTAAACTGGATATCACTGCCATCTTGCTCTTATGTGGAAGAAGTGAATGAACGAACAACTGAAAGTCAGATTGTTTCAAAACAATCGGCCACAAGATCGGCCTTCAAGAAGCGAGAACACAGAT
>JAPEKO010000019.1:40628087-40638405 GCA_027576075.1 Cathorops hypophthalmus
ACAACAGAGGCCCTAATATGGAGCCTTGAGGGACTCCAACTATTAGTTCTGCCTCCCCTGACATAATGCCTTCACATATGACACTGATATCTGCTAGATAGATAGTTTTTAAACCACTCAATAGCATTAACAGACATCCCACATTTAGACAGACAATGTAACAAAATTGTGGTCAACCGTATCAAAAGCTTTTGAAAGATCAACAAATAATGCTGCGCATGACTCTTTATAATCAATAACACTGACAATATCATCAACTACCTTTGTCACTGCTGTAATGGTATTATACCCTTTCCTAAAGCCTGACTGAAATAGAGTAAGAATGTTATTTACTGTTAAGAAATCCTTTAACTCATCACTAACTAATGACTCAAATTTTAGCTAATACTGAAAGTTTTGAGATAGGACGATAATTGTCCATAATAGTTGGATCCCCATTTTTAAAAAGTGGCGCTACATGCGCTGTCTTCCAAGATTAAGATATGTTTTGTTCCAAAGATAGATTGAAAATATGAGTTAGTGGTTCAGCAATAATACTTGCCACAAGTTTCAAAAGGGAAGGGTCAAGCCCATCAGGCCCAGCTGACTTTTTACAATTTATGTTTCGCAATGCAAATAAGACCTTTTCCCTTGAAATTGGTTCAAAAGTAAAGAGGTCCAAGCCACAAACATTGGAGTGAGATAACCCTGGAGATGAAGGATGTTCTAGCTCCTGCTTAAAAAAAAGAGACCGGCAGTGGCAAAGTGGTTATAAAAGGAATCAACAATATCTTTATCAGTAATTTGCACATTATTAACATTTACAAGTTTTGGAAGAGCTGAAAAAGTAGTTTGTTTTCATTGAATTTATAATTTTCCAGAATTTAGCTGGGTTTTGTAAATTTCTTGTTGTTTCCTCAAGGTTGAACTGTGACTTAGCTTTACGCATTTGTTTGGTATTTAGATATTCTTAAATATCTAAGTTAACAACTGCATACTGTGCAACTGTACATGTTATGATGTACCAGCGTACATCAGTGTACATACATGTATATAATATGTATAATCACCAAGCTACATGCATTTGTAATATACGTGTATATGGTATATTTCATGTACCACTACATGTACTAATAAAGATCATAATTATAATTTTATAATAGATAGAAATATGCAAATATTAGTGTCCGTCCATTTCGTGCCTTGACTCCAATACCAATGTAAATATATTCTAAACAAATCTCAGTGTTTCCCAACCTTTCTTGAGCCACGGCACATATTTTACATTTGACAAATCCCACAGCACACCACCAAACAAAAACGTCACAAAAAGTATATATAATGAAATATAATGATCATCTCAATTTACTCACAATTTACTTACTCATTGTGAAACCTGGGCCTGTTTAGTTGAACACAAAGCTGATATACTTGTAGGAATTGAAGAAAGACATACACGAAGATCTTCATCAACAGCTCTGAGTCACACTCCTTTTTTAGTTTTTATAACAGTCATGCTTGAAAAGCCCAGCTCGCACAGATAGGTTGCGGAAAATCACCTTTTTTTTTGCTTTCTTCTGACCTCTACTCATACGAGGGCCTTCATCTGGGTCAGAATTTTCTCCAGGACCCAGTTTAGATTGTGTACTTTTTCTTTTCAAATATTTATCCATCGCCATCACCGCTGTCACACCCAAAGCATTCCTAATTCTATTGTTTGAATGGCAACCAGTAGATAACACAGGTTAATTAGCTACCTTGTACCATCTAGTGAAAGAGTATTTAATTGTTCTGCCGGTCACTATACGTCGCTGGCATAGACGAACAAAGACAAATTATTTGCAGTAAATAAATAATTTTCGGAACAATTAAGTGAAATTGGATAATGTTCCCCAGTACACCTGATGGTCTCTCACGGCACACTAATGTGCCACGGCACAGTGGTTGAGAATCACTGGTCTAAACAGCATTTCAGTGCCCCCTAGTGTTAGTGTTGCTGTAGCTCAGCACTGCATAGATATAAATACCTCCAGATTGCACTGGCTGTGATGCACTTTTGCATTCTGCATCGCCGCCACATTCAAGCAAGAAACAGTGGACTTTACAGACCCGGCAACAAGTCTTTACATTTCACAAGTAGGTGTTTTATTTGAGTAATTTACATGATGTTGATCGTCACTGACACGTGTCCATGAGCAGTACAGACTTTATAGTTGTTGACATCATGTACTTTTACAAAAGCCTGTTAGCAGAAGTGTCAGGGTGAGATTATCGTCGATCACGACTTCACCAGCACTCGAATAGAGTCTGTTTTACTGTCCAACTTGATGGCGTCCGATAATATTGTCCCATTAATACATACTGCTGCTGATAACTGTCTGAGAAATGTTTATTTATGCACCAAACTGCATTCATTACAGTCCAAAGCTCAACATTTATTTTTCTCTTATTCAATCACAGAACAGACTGCAGTTTTAATTGTGTGTTGCGAATGGAAAGCGCCAATATGGTGGCTCTCACTGTTCTAAACAGCGATCAATAGCAAATGTGATATTTGAGTATTTATATCTATGCAGCTCCGTGTTGTTCTGAAGTAGAACCCGCACACCGAAAGAGACTTGCCGTGAGTGCAGATTTGACCGACTGAACACAGTTTCAACGTAAAACTCCAATGTTGTGATCATCCTGCTCGGGTCAATCCTGTTCACCGAGTTTTGGAGATGTGATGTGGGGTGCAGTGTGCTCTGTGGGACGGGACCCCAGGACGGTCACTATGATTTGATTACTGGCTACAATAATGCTCATTTCTGCTACTGAAGGTTCTCGAGTGATGTTAGCACCAAGCTAACAGTAGGTAGTGAACCTGAAACTTTAGCTGCTGGAACATCACATATACCATAAATACACAAATAAATGTGAAACCTAATGCATTAGGTTAAATCTAAACTGATAGCAGGCAAGAAAACGTCTTATAGTCTGAAAAGTACAGTATTTAAACCTGACGAGTTAAATCAGTGTTTTAGGGCACGACAGCGTGCTGAACTCCAAATGTGGACCGAATACAGACAGATCTGGTGTAAATGGGACGTGTCCCACTTACGGTCTCTGTGGTAGTAGCGGTGTCTATGTGAAGCGCTTCATCGGTTCTTCACAGATACAGTAACAGGAGGCAGAACTCTGAGGTCACGTGACTCAGCCAGACAGGAAGCAGAGTTCGAGCCAGTCCCAGTGCTTCCAGAGCGTGATGAGGAAAAGGGTGAAGGCAACAGAGGAGGCGATGCGTGCGCGGGTCTTCATGAGCGGGGTGATGAAGTTAGCCACAGTGGAGACAAAGACAAGCAGCACGGCCATGAGAGCTAGCAGCACGCTAATGAGCTTCCCTAGCAGAGCGCGAGCATTAGCATTCTCCACGCCCTCCAACTGTACCACCTGCTGCTGCTGCTGCTGCAACTCCAGCTTACTGACACGCGTCAGACAGGACTCCACTGCCTCCTGAACACACACACACACACACACACCAAGATGCAAACATGGCTAATCACATATGTGAGGCAATAAGATGAAGGAAGGCCCGGTCTCGGGGGTGGAGCATGCATCTGGATTTCTAGATGATAAAGATCGTGCTATTATTCTGGGTAATGACATTTTGACTACAGTCTGATAATTATTAGCAACTCTTATTAGCCTACACTATACAACCAAAAGTTTGTGCACCCCTGACCACCACACCCATATGTGCTTCTTCTCCAAACTGTCGCCACAGAGTCTGAAGCATAGTTTGTATAGAACGTCTTTGAATGCTGTAGCTTTACAGTTTCCCTTCACTGGGACTAAAGGTGTCCTTACACGAGGCACAGTTGCCTCGGACCGTGCCCGAGTGCGATTGTCCCCCCCCTCCCCTGCTGGCCGGTGGTCACATTTTGCTTTCGTTCCAGGTCCGAGTGCACTTACACCATCATGATGCAACTTTTTGTGTTGAAGAAAATCGCTCTCGCATAGCGTAATGGAAGTTTTTGTTTCATGACTCTTTTTACATTGCAGATTATTTCGATTCATTTTGGGCACGGTGACACGCGGCCCTCTCACACGCCACACGGGTTTATCAGTTATGCAAGTCATTGATTTTCAGTAAATCAGGCTGTAAGAACAAGATTTTTATGATGTAGCAGACACTGACTGAGGAATTCGTCTCAACCCCACCGGACACCTTTTATGTGACCTGAAATACAGACTGCACCCCAACATTTCAGCAAATGGGGGACAAACTTCACATTAACACCCACAGTGATGTAATGGGATGTTCAATGGTCAGATGTCCACATACTTCTGGCCAGATAGTGTATTTGTACAGAATATTCAATAATATGTGATGATCATCAGCCCATGTGGAGTGACTTTAAAAATCCATCACAACAATATTATTTATTACACAATCTAATGTACAACAATAAAGAAATAAAAATGAACTGAGACCATCAAACACATGTGGTTAGTGTGTGTGTGTGTGTGTGTGTGTGTGTACCTGTATGTCTCGAGCTCTCTCATATGACTGGTAGGCCACCTTCTCTTCCATACTGGCCAGCTCCTGTTTCAGGTTGGTCAGTTCATTTTGATGGAGTTCACTCAGGTCATTTAGCTGCTCTTCCAAACGTTCATATCTTCTCAGGTACACACACACACACACACACACACACACACCTGAACTCAGGCACTCTGCAACATACATCACTATACATCCCTGTACCTCAGTTACACACCTGTATGCACTGAAGCTCAAGAACTCAAATGCTTCTACCTGTAACCCCCCACACCTGTACATACCTGTAACCCTCACACACTCTGTAACCCTCATACACTCTCTAACCCCCCACACCTGTACATACCTGTAACCTACACACACCCTGTAACCCCCCACACCTGTACATACCTGTAACCCCACACACCTGTACATACCTGAAACCCTCACACATTCTGTAACCCCCCACACCTGTACATACCTGTAACCCTCACACACTCTGTAACCCCCACACACCTGTATATACCTGTAACCCCCCCACACACTCTGTAACCCCCACACACCTGTATTATGTCTGTACCTCTTACACACCTTTATATACCTGTAACCCCCCACACACCTGTATATACCTGTAACCCTCGCACACCCTGTAACCCTCGCACACCCTGCAACCCCCACACAACTGTAGATACCTGTAACCCCCCACACACCTGTATATACCTGAGTGGCAGCGGGGGCATGGCCAAGCATCAGTTTGTGAATGGAGGGCGGGGCTGGGGAAGGTGAGTGGCTAAGTCATTACATCTGATGTCAATTAATGTGTGTGTGTGTGTGTGTGTGTGTGTGTGTGAGAGAACATCAACTCTCGCCTGCCATGCTTCTGTGCTCCACCCACATCTGGGATCTGTTACAGTGGTGCTGAAATCCGGGAGTACAGAAGGAAACCACCACATGGAGTCCTCCCCATTCAAAGAGCTCATACATGCCCTAGCTACCACCCAGCAGAACCAGCATCAAGTGCTAATCACACTCCGGAAGGAGCAAGAGCAGTGCTTTGAAGCCTTGATGCTGGCCCAGCAGGAAAATCGCCAGGCGTTCCGGCATCTGATCGCGTCAGCAGGGGCATCCGACCGTTACCGCAGCAGGCACCATCACAAAGATGGGCCCACAGGATGATCCAGAAGTGTTCCTCGCTCTCTTTGAACAAGCAGCTGAAACATGGGGGTGGCTGCTCAAGCAGCGCGTGGCATGCCGCCTCCTGCTTCTGACTGGTGAAGCACAGCTCACAGCACAGCAGCTCCCTGCTGACAGCCAACTGATGTACGCCAACTTGAAAAAAGGCATCCTGTAGTGTGTTGGCCACTCCCTGGAACAACATCGCCAGTGCTTCCAGACGCTGGCATTGGAGGAGGTCAGCCGGCTGTTCGCATTTGGCCAGCAATTCCAGGAAGCCTGCCAGCAGTGGCTGAGGGTGGAAGACAGTGATGCCGACAGGATCATCAATCTGGTGGCACTGGAACTGTTCACCTCTTGACTTCCGGAAGGAACGGCGGAATGGGCCCAGTGTCATTGCCCAGCATCATTAGAATGAGTCATCAAGTTGGCAGAGGACCATCTGGAGGCAGTTCCAATGGCAGACAGACGAGACATCTCTCCTTGCTTCTTCTCTCTCCTTTTTCCCCCTCTGTCTCTCTTTCCCTTCCCCACCCCGTTCCCCCAACCGGCTCGTCGCACCTGTGGTGTCCTCCCATCTCCCTCTTCCATGTCTGTGTCATCTCCTCCTCAGGTGAGGGACGCCCATAATGCCAGTGCAGAGGGAAAGCCTGGGCCGATGTACTGGTGCGGTGGGGAGTCAGAGCATCTCCAGAGTCGGAGCTCTGCAAGGGAGGTGGGAGCTGTAATCTGGATCCTTGACATGCCAGAGACTGCCCCCAATCAGGCCAGGACATATTTAAGGGGATACATATCACGCGTTGGTGGATTCTAGTTGTAACCAGACCTCAGTTCACCAAAGCCTGGTGCAAGGTGAGGCGTTGGGGACAGCACAAGTGGTGAAGGTGTTGTGTGTGCACGGGGATGTTCACAATTACCCTCTAGTGTCTGTCCATATTCTATTCCTGGGGCCAAACGCATAGAATTAAGGCAGCGGTTAATCCTTGTCTCACCCACTCGCTAATTTTGGGGACTGATTGGCCAGGGTTTAAAGAATTGATGGAACATATAATGCAAGGTGGGTCCTGCATAAATACGTCACAGGAAGATCCCAGTGTGGCATTGACTGGGGAAGCTGTCACAGAGCTGTCTACGTCAGCACCGCGTCAGGGCGATACAAGGAGTGAGGAGCAACTCGCCCCTCTTCCCTCTCTCGGGGATTCTCTTGAGGATTTCCCATTAGAGCAGTCATGAGACAAGACTCTGCGGCATGCGTTTGACCAAGTGAGATTAATCAACGGTCAAACTCTCCAGCCAAGCGCGACACCAGCTTTCCCGTATTTTGCCATTATTAAGGGTAGATTGTACCGAGTGACACAGGACACTCCAACTGGTGAACAGATAACCCAGTTGTTGATCCCAAAGAGCCATAGGGAACTTGTATTCCATGTGGCTCACTTTAATCCCATGGCTGGACATTTAGGGCAAGATAAAACACAAGCCCGAATAATGGCCCGGTTTTATTGGCCAGGGATTTGCGGGGATGACCATCGGTGGCATGCAGTGTGCTGTGAATGCCAATTAGTAAATCCTGCAGCCACACCAAAAGCGCCGTTGTGCCCCCTCCCTCTAATCAAGACCCCATTTGAGAGAATTGGTATGGATCTCATCGGGCCATTAGATCGGTCAGCATGGGGATATCACTTTATTTTAGTTCTGGTGAACTATACAACGCGATATCCGGAAGCGGTGCCTCTCTGCAATATTTCTGCATGCAGTATTGCGGAAGTGCTCTTCCGTGTTATCTCCCAGGTCCCGGATTCTGAAGAAATCCTAACAGACCAAGGCACTACATTTATGTCACACACACTGCGCAAATTGTATCAGTTATTGGGGATTAAGTCAATCAAGGAGTCCCACAGTGACTGCAGCAGCTCAGTGATCTTGGTTCCCAAGACTGACAGGTCGGTCCGGTTCTGTGTGGACTATAGAAAAGTCAATGTGGCGTCTAAATTTGACGCATACCCAATGCCTCACATTGACGAGTTGCTCGATCGGTTAGGCGCTGTTCGCTTTTATTCAACACTGGATTTAACGAAGGGATATTGGAAGATCCCCTTGACTCCTCTATCCTGAGAGAAAATGGCCTTTTCCACACCGTTTGAATTACACCAATTTGTCACACTCCCTTTTGGGTTATTTGGGGCACCTGCTACGTTCCAGCGGCTCATGGACAAGATCCTCTGCCCTCATGCTGCCTATGCGGCCGCGTACCTTGATGACAATCATTTATAGTAATGATTGGCCGCGGCATCTGGAACATCTTGGGGCCGTCCTAGAGTCACTGAGGCATGCAGGTCTCACAGCTAACCCGACAAAGTGTGCAATTGGGTGGGTGGAAGTACAGTATCTGGGTTTCCACTTGGATTATGGGCAGGTGCGGCCCCAAATTAACAAGACTGCAGCCATTGTGGCCTGCCCGAGGCCCAAGACCAAAAAGGGGGTGAGACAGTTCCTGGAGTTGGCTGGCTACTATCGTAGGTTCATACCGAATTATTTGGATGTCACCAGCCCACTGACTGATCTCACTAAAAAGGGAGCACCAGATCTGGTCCAGTGGACGGAGCAGTGTCAAAAGACTGTCACTAGAGTAAAAGCTGCACTGTGTGGGGTGCCACTTTTACACTCCCCTGACTTCTCTCTCCCCTTTATTTTACAGACGGACACATGGGACAGAGGGATGGGGGCCATTCTGTCCCAGAAGGTGGAAGGTGAGCAAGTTCTCAATGTGGTACAGCAGCCACAAGCTCTCAATGTGTGAAAGCAAGTACAGCACCATTGAAAAGGAATGCCTGGCCATCAAGTGGGTGGTCCTTGCCCTCCGATACTACCTGCTGGGGTGCCCTTTCACCCTCTGTTTGGACCATGCGCCCCTCCAATGGCTCCACCGCATGAAGGATGCCAATGCGCGGATCACCTGTTGGTATCTCGCCCTCCAGCCATTTAAGTTCGAGGTAATCCACAGGCCGGGGGTGCAGATGGTGGTGGCAGACTTCTTGTCCCGTCGAGAGGGGGTCAGCTTCAGGCTGGACGGCTCCCCGGCCTGAGTCGGGTGGTGGGGGTATGTGGCAGCGGAGGCATGGTCAAGCAGCAGTCTGTGAATGGAGGTCGGGGAAGGTAAGTGACTAAGTCATTCCACTTGCTGTCAATTAATGTGTGTTTGTTACAGGGATGGAGCATAAAAGGAGAGAGAGAGCAGAGCAAAGGGTCTCTCTCCGCGACCACAACCCATGTGTGAGTGGGTGAGTGAAAGAGTGAGTGAGAGAAAGGAAGCTGGAAAGCAAGCTGAAAAGCTAAAATAAAGTGTTTGTGCAACCATTAACTCTTGCCCTGCTTCTGTGCTCCACCCTCATCAGGAACTGTTACACTGATCATTAAATTTTAGCAACAGTACAGATCACTATTTTAAAAAAAATACCTAATACTGAAGTGAACAATAAAATACACTTCATCAGATGACCTGGCATTTGGCAACATTTGCAGCTGCAGAACCAGTCAGAAAAGAGCAGTCAGCTGCACAAGAGCAGAGCAGTGCTTTAGCTACACGAGCAATTCTGTGCCCCTTTGCTTTTTTTCCAAGCTTTTTGGTCGCTTTCTATGTTGAGATTGCTGCATTCCTGCTTGACAGTGATGTATCAGCATAAGAAAACAACCAGACCATGTTTTTCACATGTGCACATGGACAAGAATATTTTGAACATACCCTTTTCTCCTGGAGTCACCACCACCAATCATATATCTTCAGCCAATCTTGATTACCTTTTTATACTTTTTTTCTGCTCTAGTGAGCTTTCTTGTCATTTTCTGGCAGCTCCCTGGATAGCGGCATCATTGCCATCACATTGTCAGCATTGGCAGTATGTCTGTAACTGTCAGACTCGACCTGGCCAGCACCATGCAGCAAACTAACCGTCAAAGTCTTACAGCTTTGGTCTCACACTGTTGTGGAATTGTTTTCCATGGTTTTCTTTGTGTAAAAACTCCTGTAATTAGGCTGCAACCCGCTGGTGTTTTGCCCACTTGAACACAGCTTGAAGGTTCCACCAGCTTTGCATAACTTACCTATGAATATTAATTGCGCTTTGCTCAGCCAGTCAGTACAGGATACCACACGCAGGCAGCTATTCAACATGGAATACCCCTCTCTGACATGCGCTTGCCATGCTTGCAGCATGGACTGTATTGATTACATGCTCAAAGTACAGGCAAGTTGATTCTCACTTTGTATTGTAGGCCTGAACTGTAAATGTCGCTAAGGGGGCTTAAAGGGTAGCAGCATGTTAAGCATATTGGTCAAAAAGCTATGTCACTTGAGGAGAACCTCTGTGAACTGAAGCAGTGAGTAGCTTCTCATTTCTTAAACAATCATGTCGGAAGTCTTGTCCCATAGTCATGGAAAAAATATTAATATATTTCAGAAGGGTCAGTTTGTCGGCCTGCATCAATCAAAGAAAACCACTAAGGAGACTGCTGACATTATGGGAATTGGGTTAGTAATTGTTCAACGCATTATTAAAACTTGGAAGTAGAGTGGTGTGGTGGAAATAATGGTCAATGAGAAAATTGTGTCAACAGAAATGAGGTTTATTAAAATATAGAACAGTAATAGAA
>JAPEKO010000019.1:41084676-41096561 GCA_027576075.1 Cathorops hypophthalmus
TTATTTAGATTCCGCACCAATGTTATAAACACACTGAGTGTATTGCATCATTAACCCTTCAAAACAAACAGAAATTTTCTAGGGAATGGTGTGTGTGTGTGTGTGTGTGTGTGTGTGTGTGTTACCTGTGGTGTTTTCAGTCCCAGGTTGATGTGTGTCTTGCTCTCGTGCACTGATGCTGTGCTGCACCTCACTGTTCACACTCTGTTCATATGCACACACACACACACACACACGATGGTTAATGATGTTCTCACTGTATTGTTTGTTGGACTTTAACAGACGTATGTATTTTTGGTATAAACTCCTCTCACTATCTCAAAGCCACACCCACAAGCCATTACTGTAACCATGGACACAGAAGAAGCTGATCAGACTGTCCTCACTTTCCTTCAGGTCCCTGATTCTGCGAGTCTCATCATTGCTTTATTAAACACATTAAATGCACGATGTTCCTCTGAGTGTTGTGTCAGGTGGTGCTGGATCTCAGTGCTGATTGGTTCACTTCAGTGAGTTCAATGTTTTATGGGAAAATGATCAGAAATGTCAGGGGATTTGATAAAGAGCGAAAGAAACTTCTCAAGCGGAGGTGGCTGCTGTTTTGCTGTTCTCTAAAGGACATAAGGAGACGTGTCCTTACACTACTGTCCTCTACGGGGCAGTTTCAGGTCTCACATGCTGCCTATCTAGGGACACTCCTCCCAAATAAAACACAGCCACATAATCCTGTGCCGCTCTCACGAGAACAGCGTGTGTTCAATATTGCGATATATCGTATCCCTCAGTACCGGCACACACACTGCACAGTGCAGCGGAGCCACAGTCACATTTACACTTATTTGATATGAATGTGTTTATACACAGGGCCGATCGTTCACTCTGCAGGGAGGAAACAAGTCAGTGAGAGCTTTAGACATTAGAAAATAAAATTACACCAGCCTGCTTCAGAAAGACAAAAGCAAATGTGACTTTAAATCATTTTATTTCAATAGTAAATTCAATAAATTCAGTAATGACCTCCACATCACGTGCTCTGAGAGTTTATATGCACAGTGATGAAGTGTGGCCCCTGACTCCACTCAGGTCTAATCCAACAACAAAATAAAATAAAACACACCCCAGTCTTCACTCCGGATTTGTTCTGAGCTCCGCAGTAAAATAAAGACCCAGCTGAGATCGGATTCAGGGTCTGATCACCATCACTGTGCAGGGACCAGAGGAATAAAGAGCCCAAACCCACAGGAGCCTCAGCGCTGAGTGATGCGCAGAGAGGAGCGCAAGTTCAGAGAATCCCTTCTTACCTTCACCATGGTGTCTGCGGGTCTGCGCAGCCGGGCCTCGGAGAGTCAGTGAGCCGCCAGCTGAGTCATCTAAACCGACTCACTGAACCGTTCCACTCAACACTGAGGGGGTTCACCAGCGGCTCTCTCTCTCTCTCACTCCTCTCTCTCTCTGTGCCGACGTGGCGCTGTTCTCTCTCCTCTCCTCCAACCCGGATCTTGCGTCATCACTGAACTACCAAATCGATTCTTTTAAATGACTCTCTTGAGCGAGTCGGTTCTTTCCCAAATGTTCCCGAAAGCGGAGTGTGTGGAGTTTTCTCCCACAGCAGCGCGGTGATGTTGTGCTTCAGTGGGTTTACTCTGATCTGTTCATGTGTAGTTGGTAATGAAACTGGTTTAAGTCCAGGACAGACTGAAAGTGTTCAGCTTCGGTTCTGAGACTCATTAAATTGAGCTGATTGACAGATACAGCCACAGTGTATCCATCTCCTTCAGGTACTCAGGGTGATTATGCCAATAAAAGTACAGGATGGAAGCATAAATGAGTTACCGGTTGTTGGTTTTACTCAAAATCAAAACAAAACCTTTATTTCTGAGAATTGAATCAAAAGAATCATATTTCACAGAATCGTTCATAGGAACCGACACACACACACACACACATCCTGAGATCCTGAGAACCTTTGGTTCAGGAGTTTGGTTAAAGTGAGTAAGCAGATACTGAGCTCTGATTGGTTGACCCGCTGTGATGTCACTGCTGTGGCTTTGATTCGGTTCCGCTCTGCGCTGCTCGAATTCCACAAATATTCTTTCATATCTGAACTTTGCTCTTATTTCCGCAGCACTCATCATGTGCAGGCTGCAAAATTATCTTCTTGATTCTCAGCTCCAGCGAACACGGCATTTCTCTCTCAATCACTGAGTCACATTTTCTAGAAAGTTCTTCAGCAGCTCGCAGTGTTCAGCGCAGCGCAGCGCTTCAGGCTTTCAGCCATCAAAGTGGAACTGAATTACAGTCAGCAGATAATGAACTCCCGATTCAGTGCTGAACCCTCACTGTAGGGCAGGACTCCCCCTCCTCCTCTCCTCCTCCTGTGGGCTGAAGGTGGGCAGGTTGAGCTGAACCCCTCACTGTGGGGCAGGACTCTGAATATGTTCTCTGTAATCCCTCAGCACTCTGTCTCTCATATCAAACAGAAAATGGGGGAAACAATCCTCAGTGCTTTGTAATTAATTAAAAAAGTCTAATCAAATGAAATCAGTGACAGTAGGAAACACGTTAGTATTTTTTTTTTTTTTACAATAAATACAGTACTATATATCATGTATTGTATCCTGAAATATAATAAACTTTCTAAAATAACAAAACAAAGTAAAGCAGGTGAGAAATAGAGTGAAGCCCCAGCAGGTGGCGCTGCTGATGCAGATCATCATGATTCAGTAGGTGAATGTGTAACATCAGAGCTCCTGATTTTCAGTCCAGACTCACAGGAGCTCCACCTGAGACTTACCTGCAGAGTAAAGAGAGTAAGATGAACTGATGGAACAGGTGGACTCAGGGTCGGGCTGGGTCCGGAGCGAGACACATTGTGTCCATCCACCTGGTAGGACTGTGAGGAAATAGGAGAACCTACAGAACCCACATGTATCCCTTTTCCACCAAGGCAGTTTGAGGGCTGATTTGGAGCCGGTGCTTAATCTCGAACCAGTCCTTCACAGTTCACAGCTAAAGAACCAGCTCTTGGGCAGGAAATCTGGTTCCAGAACAGCACCAACTCTTTGCTGGTCTACAACTAAGAACTGCTTATGTCAGGGGCTGGGGGCGGGATTATTGTGACCACCAAGGTCAGCTAAAACTTTGTAATGTTCATGTTTAAAAAAACAGAGCTACTGAAACATCTTGTCTGAGTAATCTGAAGAAGAAGAAGAAGAAGAAGAAGAGATGTTGTTGTTGTTGTGCTAGGCACTAGTGGCAGTCGCATGGCAGGCTAGCAGTGCTAGCAGGGTGGGATAGAGGGGATGGTGGTGGGGGGGATGGTGGGGTGGCCAGGTAGCACTGGTGAGTGGCGTGAGCAGGACTGTACAGCTGATCATCTGACTGCTGTCTTTCAGAGCAAAATGTGATGCGTGCCTTTTCTGCTCGAGAGTCCATTTAGTCGGTTTTAACGCCGTGACTCGTTTCACAGATATGATGTTTTTATTGTCGGTGATGCAGATGACTCGTGCTAAAATGCATCAGTGTGCGCATGCGTGCCGTTTCAGAGGCCAGATGTGTTCACATTCCAGTTAGACACAGATCAGCATAATGATGAATGTGAACCATTAAGAGAAACAAATCCAAGCTGAGCAAACAATCAGACCTGAACAATGAGGTTTGTAATGAATGGGGTCCAATCAGAGAGGTCTGGGAACCCGATCTGCATGAGCATGAATGGGCGGGGTTAATTGCAGGTCACACCCTGAGTTTACAATGTGACTCATAGACCACGCCCCCTGTAAGCTCTGGTTTCTCTGTGCGCGCGCGGTGAGTAGAGGTACACGCCTTTCGGATCTCCATCAGTTCACGCGCACCTGAGCGCATCTGGACCGCAGACTCACGCGCACCTGAGCGCATCTGGACCGCAGACTCACGCGCACATTGGAACAAGACGGAGGGTTAAAACAGCGCGCGGTGAGTTTAACGGGGGCGGGGTCTGTCTGTCACAAACTAACTACTAGGGAGCCTACAGAGGGCACAGGGTTCGATGAAATTCGAGTTATTTTATGGTTAGTTTATAATTCTCTCTCTCCCCGTGTCTGTCACCTCTGACGTCACAACTGGTTTCTCTGCATCTTCCAACAAACTCACCTGTGCGTTCCTTCATGCGGTCCTGTCCATTAAGTTCGTGTGTGTGTCCGTCCGTCCCAAACTACACTCTGCTGTACTAAAGTGGGTGTGTGTTGTAATGATGCCGCACAGCTGGTGACTCTCTCCAGTGGTGCAGGGTTTCACTGCGCAGTCAGGTCTGATAACATTCCCAACCGGTCAAACGGAAAACTCCCTTTAGACACCATAGAGAGAGAGAAACCAGCTTCATGTGGGAGATGAGGTCACCAAACCACACCCACCACAAACACTGAGTCCACTTTGACAGAGGATAGGAAACAGCTGGGGTCCGGTGAAGGGTCCTGATGGATTTGGATGAGGAACTGTACCACACTGTTGAGGTCCATTTCTAACCTTCTTATTTGTTCATGGCTGCCGTCTTACTGCATATGCTCACTACATAGGGTGTAATGAACACTGTTAGACTCCGCCCCTGTAGGAACTGACCTACTGACATCACATTTACATGTGCACTATTAAACACACTATTTAAACTCATGGAAATGAAACAGACTTTACACGGACAGCGCTGTAGGATTCTGGATTGTGATTGGTCAGAAGGTGTTGATTAATTCACTATAACAACAGCTCTGACAGTCGTGCAGCTGCATATTACCGGTTTATATTAATGCACTTGATCATTTCCATAGTAACAGCTCATTCAGAGGGACATGTACTTTAAGCAATGATTTTAAAAATTTATTGATATGAAGTTTTATGAGAGGAGAAATGTGTGTGTGTGTGTTGTTTCTGGAAGGAGTCTCCAGTGTCAGCGCTGTGTAACAGTCAGAGCTGGAACTTTAGGAGTTTACACTTCTGTACAGTTTCTCACTGACATGAATAACAAGCTGCATTTTAATGAACTCTCAGAGCGAAGAGAGAGACAGACGGGTGAGGGAACCAGAGGTGGACAGTAACGAAGTACATTTACTTGAGTTCTGTACTTAAGTACACTTTTTGAGCATCTGTACTTTACTTGAGTATTTTTTTTTTAACTTATGACTTTAACTTCACTACATTTGAAAGGCAAATATCATACTTTTCACTCCACTACATTTCTGTCAAGTTACTCGTTACTATGAAGCAGCTTTGAAAGTGGATGTTTTATTTTCTTTCCTTTTCTAAAACGTGACTGTTTTTTTTCCACAGGTGACACTGAGAGCCGATCAGTAATCACTAGGGTCACGTCACGTCCATAAACTGGATAAAATCAAGTTAAATGATTTCTTAGCAGCATTAGTTGAATACGATCAATCGATGGCAGAATGGAAGGAGGCGGTTCTTCCGCAGAATGCACGCACCCACGGCCATACCTAGAACCCATGTTTCAGTTTTCTGAAAGGATTAAAGATTAATTTCATTTTAAATGTTTGCTTTGCTTGCCTAAAACAAACCACATCATGGCCTAAAAAAATTTGCCATCCAACCTGCGGAAGCATATTGAGGGATATAAACGATTAATTCCAAGAGGAAGCTTGCAATGAAGTTGTCTGTGCTTTTAGAGCTAGCGATAATGTTGCAGTAGCTGTGCAATCTGGTTAGTCAAATGACTTTCTATGGATTTGCCCACCAAGTTGCCATCGCCTTGTCCACAGTTAACGTTTACACAGGGCTAGTTAACTTGGACACTGTTAGTTAGTATGTAAAAACAGAGTTATGCTAAGATGAATAATGTTAACTTATCTGAAGTCCTTTCAGAAATATTTTAGCATAATCTTGCTAAATAAACAAAATGTAGAAATCTTCCTTTTCTAGTACCATTAGTTACCCAATATGATTTTGAGTTTGAAAAGCGTTTGCTAGCATGTCAGGTGGAGCATCACTGACTAGCTAGCTTAACATTAAACCACCATGATGCACAGCATGTGTTAATTTTGTAAATCTAGTCGGTTGCTTCAGAGGCATTAGGTTTTGTAAGTGTTGTAGCAATAATATAACGATGCATTGACAGAAAATGTACTTTTCATACTTCAGTATTTTTAAAAGCAAGTACTTCAGTACTTAAGTAAAAATTTGACTGGACAACTTTGACTTGTATCGGAGTAACATTTGAGCAGTGAGATCTGTACTTTGACTTAAGTAATGAAGTTGGGTTCTTTGTCCATCTCTGGAGGGAACGACTCTGTACATGCTACAATATAACAGGAAGGAACTCACTTTATGAACATTAAATGTAACTATAAATAAAAGTAAGATGGTCTTTAATAAATAATTTTAATTGTTGGTAAATTGCTGTAGTGTAAGGGGAATAAAACACGGGAAAACGCTGCGTTTTCCTCTAAATTAACAGTAACTCCATCTCTCTCTCACACACACACACACACACACACACACACACACTGTGTTAGTAATTAACATTGATTTATTCTGAATGTCATTCATTTACTCTGAGTTCTGATGTCAAACTTCAGAGGGATCATTTCACAAAAAAAAGGATCAAATATAAAATCTGAAACATTTACAATCAACTGGATTTTACTGAGTTTGTAAAAGTAATCAAAACTCACACAGTGTTTATAATGTGAGTTTTTGTCTCTGAGTTTCTGAAACTTTACACAGATGGCTCCAGTGAATAACACACACACACACACACACACACACACACACACACACACACACACCTACCTTCTTCAGTTCTCCTTTTCCTCTCTGTCTCACTTTCGTAAGAACCACACTGTCAGTCACTTTCACAATAATGAAGGAGAATACATGAACGTTCTCTTTCCTGAGTGCGTCCAGAAATGGGGTGGGGATTTCTGATTTGTTTCCCAGAAAACCTGAGATGTAGTTTCTCTCTCTCTCTCTCTCTCTCTCTCTGTAGTTGACATTGTGTCTGATGTTGAAGTGATGAAGAAGATCAGCTCAGTGTTTTCCTCTCTACAGGACAAACTGCACAGAGACAGTGAGTGTACACACACACACACACACACGCACACAGTGAACATTGTGTGTGTGATAAAAAGAACATTGTATGATGACCTTTACTTTATGAATGATCATTGTGTGCTCGGTAAACAGTAAACCTGAAATCACATCTGAAACTAGACAGTAATTGGTGTGTGTGTGTGTGTGTGTGTGTGTGTGTGTGTATACAGAAGGTGAGAAGAAGGGTTTGCCCCCTCCTGCAGATACTGCGCCCCCTGTTGAGTGCACACACATGCTTGTGCAGCCGCCGTTCTTTGAGTACCTGGTGGTGGTGAGTGTGAGGAAGAGGAGCAGTGGAGATGAAGGCTATGAGCCACAAATCATCTATCAGTTCCCCAAAGCCACCAGCCAATCACAGCGCAAGGAGGAAGAGCCTCTCTTTAAAGCTATCACACTCTTCTGCTTCCCTGAGGGGGTCAACTGGGCCCCGCTAACCGAGTACCACAGGTCTCTCTCACACACACAAACTTCTTTATTTGGATTGGCAGATATACATTTATCATGGCACAATCCAAATTTGTCTTAAAGGAGTCTTATACAGCACTAGAATCCTCTGTTCATAATGTTCTAAGGATAAAGGTGGCACCTGCGTTTCCATATGAAGAGGCTCCCAATGATGCAAGATATTGAGCAAAATTTTGTGAATTGCTTGGCCCTTCTTTTTGACAGTCCACAGATCTGTAGACCACGCAAACATAGTTTATGCACATGGCCCAGACTACCAAAAATGAGCACAATTACTTTACAAGAGTAATTGCAGTTGTTTAACGCAGTACACAGTGGTTGGTATTTCAGAAGCTTCGTTGAGTAGCATATATCCATATATGAATCAAATGAACATCCAATTTCTACAATGATAACTGATCTGTTGTTCTCATCAATCAATGTAAGATCAGGCGAGTTTGGTGAGTGATGGATAACATCTCCCAATGTAGTGCACTGATCATGTGACAGGACAAACCAGTCTGTTTTAACACTTGTTTCATGATGAATGGATGTGAAGTTGTCCGTTTTGCGCAGCTCTTGCAGTGTTAGCGCTACTATGCGGTCATGACGCGCGATGTACAGTCCCTTATAGGCGGCGCAACCGTTCAATACATGTGCCATGGTCTCCCTTTGATGTTCGCGGTGCATTATGCAGAACGGGTCATGCTGAGATGGATACCACAGAGACAAATTGGCTTTAGTTGGTAATACCTGCAGGCGCGCTTTGATTGTAAATTTATGTATGTCATCATGTAAGGCTGAGTTTCGCAGAAATGAATGGGAGACACTGTGATAAGCGTGGGGCAGACAGGCCAATTGTCCTTGGAGGCGCAGCCCTGTCCAATGCTGAACCGCGCGTGCTTGAAAATATCCAATAATAATCCCTCTGCAGTTCTCTGTGTTGAGATGTTGCACGTTTCCATCGAGTGATGTAGCGTGGACATATATGGTTGGGTCTGTAGCGATGTTGTCATCAAGCCCGACTGGCTGGCCTGATGCATTTTTCCAGCACAAGTTCACATTTGCGCGGTTGCAGATGTCATTCAGGTCCATCCAGTCGGAGCGTACGCCAAAGCCTGGTGCATTGGTGTCGAGTTTTCCACTGGGTTTTTTTGCAAATCCAAGAAAGCTGTCCTCCTCCGTGGAAGCGCAGGGGACGTTGCGTTTCTTCAGATGCAGTAGTAATGATTTCCGCGCTAACTCACGCACGGATGCGTCATCGTTGTTAAGCATCCCCAGTAGATGGCACAGTCTAGTGGCTATGTAGACCCACTCTATGTGAGGGACCCCCAACCCTCCTTCTCCGGTTCTGTGGAACAATATGTCTCTTGTGGAGTGTGAATTTAGGCCAAACCAGCGCCTTACAAGAGTCACAGCTTTATTGTTCATTTCTGTTAAAACGCATTTGGGAATGTGAATATTGGCAAAAAAGTGTTGAATCTTCGATAGTGCGATGGCTCTTACGGCTTCTAATTTCATGGTAATGGGAAGTGGTGAGGAGTCTATCAGATCTAGTCTGGTGTTATACTCGTTGGTCAGTTCTTGAACTTGTTCTCCCCATTCACCCGCGATGTTGAAGTGGTGTCCAAGGTAGCAGTAAGTTTCATGACGTGCGTATACCCTAATTGGATTGCCCAAGATGGTAAAAGAAGGCGGTTTGTCTTTTTTGGCTTTGTACCACCTGTTACCCCCACTACGTCGTTCGTAAAACGCTGCGCATTTAGTGGGTTTTACATCTAGCCCTGACCAGCTTAGGAATTCGTCCGTGTATGAGAGCATGATGTTAATTACTTCTTCATCTCTTGATGCCACTTGGACGTCGTCCGCATAGGCCTGCACAGGGTTAGGAGATCTAATATGCGCGGGGGCGCAGAGGCACAGCCACTTCACCCAGTGATTGAGCGCCAGTATGAAGTTTACTGCGCTCCACGGACAGCCTGTTTTGATGCCGGTCTTTAATTCAATTGCGTTTGTTAGTCGATCTCCACAGATAACTTGGAAAAAAGAGTCATTGTAAATGTCCTTGATGATATTTATGAACGGTTTTGGTATATTTATTTCGCTGAGTGTGTTCATCATAACGGTATGTGGTAATGATCCAAAAGCATCGCGAAAGTCTAAAAAGACTGCATAAAAACGGGTAGATTCATGTTTAAAGTCATCGATCGCTGTTTTCAGACAGAATACGTGTTCATTCATGCCTTGTCGATTTATGTAGGCTTTCTGCTTTTCTGAGAGAATGCCTGTCTCAGTGAGCCATGGGAAAAGACGATTCAGGATGCACTTCATGAAAACTTTATAGGTGGCAGGGAGTAAGGAGATGT
Organism: Cathorops hypophthalmus; assembly: GCA_027576075.1. NCBI lineage: Eukaryota > Metazoa > Chordata > Actinopteri > Siluriformes > Ariidae > Cathorops > Cathorops hypophthalmus. The sequence continues at coordinate 41,094,561 of JAPEKO010000019.1, forward strand.
CTCTCCACGTCATTGGGTCGTCCGGAATATTGTCTTTCTTGGGAATTCTATGAATAAGAGCTCCCTTCCAGGTGTGTGGTGTTTTTTCGTTTATCATGCAGACATTAAATATTTGAGTCAAAATGGTAACTGTCCATAGTTTAGTGCGTTTTAGAGTTTCATACACAACGCCATCCTGACCACTTGCCTTGTTGTTAGGAAGGCTTTCAACCACTTTTAATACCTCTTGGAGTGTAAAGAGCGAAGTATTTGGGGTTTCAGTGGGGAGATTCAAATCTAATACCCCGTGCCAAGGGGGCGCGTTTTCACCTATGTGGTAATGCGTGTCATTAACCTGGTTTTTCTGATAGTAGTAATTATACACTTGTTCCACGTCGCTAATGCTTGGCGGCGGGCTTGGGTATGTGCTGTTGTTGAGGACAATCCTAATAGCTTTGCTTCTGTTGTTGGTCCAAAGATAAGCTAGAGCGTCTCAGCCTACCTTTTCTGGAAGTCTCTGTTGTTGTGCACTCTGGGTTTTGTTGAGCGCTGGCTGGATGACCTCGCGCGTAAAGCGCAACTGATTTTCTATCCATACTGCAAGAGCCTCTGATGCACACACACACGCGCACACACACACACACACACACACACACACACACACACACACACACCATGCGTTTTGGTTGTTGGTATTAAACTAACTCTCTCTCTCTCAAAAGTGAGACGTTCTCGTTCGTCCTGACTGGGATGGACGGCAGCAGGAGGAATGGGTACTGCAGGAGACTGCTGGTATGCTAATCACACACACACACTCATACTGTCTCTCTCTCTCGCCCCTTTCACATACAAAATCCATTAACATTTGAGGTAAAAACAACATGAAAAAGATAAATTTCCATTCCCACCCCATCTTCCATAATGGAAAAGTTACGGAGATGGTGTTTTCTCTCCTGACTGTATTTAATTTCCATGCTACTGAGCGCAAACCATGTGAGACCGGATATGACGTAAAGTTCACGAGGCAGTGAGTCTGTTGTGGTCAAAAGCCCAAGCTGAGAGATTAGCTAGTTAGCAACATGGCAGAGTCGAGCTGCGTCACATCTCTGTTCAGAGTTTTCTTCGTGTTTCAGTGGTGAACATTTGTTCAGGGAACGTCTCTTTATAAACCTTTTCTTATACAGTAGGACTGCTGACTCGCTCAAGCATACGAGCATGACCCCTCGAACTACACACCCAGAACGCAACGCTCCGTAGTTGCCTGCTTATCGGCAGCATGAACCCCACACACCTGCTTTCACTTTTTTTGTCTATTACTCTCCTTATTTAAACCCCGCCTTCTGTTAGTTTGTCTTGTTTTTATTTTCCACGCCGATTCTCGATGTGGTCTTCACTTCCACTGTTGTGTTTTCATGCCTGCTGTGTTTTTTTTTGCTTTGACGATCTTGTGTAATGAAAAGTTAAAAGTGTAACACCAAGGTTTCTATCTAGTTTGTTCTGATCTGTGGTTTCAGATAGCCGTGTTAGATTGTGGAACGTATCTCCCATGGATACGGTGCTCACACTGTATCTGCTGATGTTTGCTTGTTGTTTTGATTTCGCTGCGGGTTGCTTTACGTTGAGGCAATATGAGTGCTGTCACAATATTGCTACATCATTTACAGCACCGCCAGCAATGTCGCAACCATCACAACACACAAATCTGATGGTTCTGAATCCCACCGGATCTGTAACAAAAGATTTCTGTAAACGTTAACATGTCGATGGGGGGGTAGATTAATGTTTCGACTTTACCATTTTGTTAGCGTTCCCACAGGACACCACGACTGCAGAAAGTATATGATCGCTACTACAGTGGAAAATGTACAGTTTTTGCTATGAGTGGGAATGGGATGTCTCTCCCTCACACACGAGTGAGAGAGACATGTCAATTGAGTTCCATGTCGGTCCTGGGATGGAGATGCTGAACCTCTTCTGCTCCTCGGACCTGCCTGATCCATCCTGGTGCCCTGTGTCTGGTTG
>JAPEKO010000020.1:1683027-1698070 GCA_027576075.1 Cathorops hypophthalmus
AAACATGCAAGTGAATTAACCATAAATTAATCATAGTTGGTCTTGTTTTATATAAAAGTGTGTGTCTGGTCTGACAAGTGGGCCCATTTCAGTCTTATGAACTTTTCGGTATAACAAACTATTTGGCCATCCTCCACGGAGTTTGTTATAGCAGGGTTGCAGTGTATAATGTTTATCTTGTAACAATTCCCTGAGGTGGGGTAAATGAAGGACTGGGAGGCAAGCTTCACAATCCAGGTGCACTTTATTGTCACAATCCACTTTCACTTTTTAGTGACTTTAGCTTCCTGGATTTACATGTGGACACACACATGCGCAAACAAACATGACACTGGGTAACACTACTCTCTCTCTCTCTCTCTCTCTCTCTCTCTCTCTCTCTCAGGTTACTGGCTGTCTGAAACAAACACACATTAATAGACAGCCAGTAATTAGACACAGGTGTAACTTGTCACATGCTACCTGCTGGTTCAACCTGACAAGTCACGTGAGGTATTGATAATGGTGATTACTTTCACAAGTGTCCACCATGGGACACCCTGTGGAATTAAGTGACATTTACAACTGTTAAGTAGCAATCTTTGTGTAGCATTGTTGAAGTAGATGAAGCACTTCAAAAATAAAAGTGTTACGATATATAAAAAAATGTGTTTTTTCTGATTTGTAACAGAATGGAATGCTTATAGAGTACTTGGAATCCTTGTGCAATAAATAGGATTAGACTAGAATTAAATTCCTAGCATATAAAAATTATGTGCTTGACATATTCAGATTTTTCTCTTCCATTCAGAATTTTTTTTGTTTGTTGTAAATATCTACCACATATTTTTTAGGGCACAGGGCACTTATGGATGTATTTGCAGGGGAAAGCAGGGAGCAAACAAGAACAAAGTCAAAGCATCAAAGTCAAGCAAGGTTGTGGTCAGAAAGCAAGCTAGGGTCGGTCGATCAGTGAACAGGGCAACCTAGGAAAGAGAAGAAGCATAGATGAAAGGAGATAGCGAGAGTGAAAACAACAAGATGCAGGCAGAGATATAAAGGCTCAGTATGGACTGGAAAACACAATGATACTTCACACTAAAGGAGTGTGATGGAGAGGTTTAAGTAGTGTGGTGTTGATTGTGAATGAGAAACAACTGAGTTTAATATTCTGGTGACAGGGGCACTGTGACTCTTGGGTGTTGTAGTCTTGAACGGCCATGTTTGTAGTTTGGTTAGCACTGCTAGTCTCAATGCCTTTCCTGACAGAACCCCCCCCAAGGAACTCCCACTGGGAGCTGCATTCTTCCTGGGGCACCCTCTCCCCCTAGGTGCGGATTTGTCAGGACGTTGAGCATGGAATTCCTGTATTAACAGTGGGTCCAGGACATCACTGGCTCCCACCCAACTTCTTTCTTCTGGCCCATAGCCCTCCCAGTCTACCAGATACTCAATTTGATCTCCACTATGTCTGGAGTCAAGTAACCTTTTTATCTGGTAGATGGGCTCACCTTCTAGGCTTAAAGGTGGATGCTCCTGGGTGAGATAATTCTTGGCAAGTGGGCCTGGAATGGCAGGTTTTAGACAGGAGACATAAAATGTTGGGGATATCTGACTGTGAGGGGGGAGTTCAAACCTGTATAAGACATTGTTGATTCATCAAAGTATCTTGAATGGACTGATATATCGTTCTTGTAGTTTTCGGCATGTGTTGGGTACTCTGAGGTTCTTCGTGGAGACCCACACTCTGTCACCAGGAGCAAAATCTGGGTTGCTACTTCTGTGCTTGTCAGCATATTCCTTGTACTTGGCATTGACTGTCTCAATATGCTGATGTACCTCCTCTCAGATAGCTTGGCTGCAAGAAAACCAGTCTTAAATGGCTTGAACCTGAGCTAGAGTGTCATCCCAGGGGAACAAGGGTGGCTGATAGCAGAGTATGCACTGAAAGGGGGTTAGTTGTGTCGCAGAGTGCTTCAGTGAGTTTTGTGCATACTTGGCCCATGTGATGAAATGTAACCAGTCCCCCTGGTTCTTCATGCAGAAAATTTGTAGAAAGCATCAGATCACTTGGTTTGCCCATTCCACTTGGCCATTGGATTGGGGATGATAACTGGACATGAGACTTACTGAGACTCTTAGCTGCTCCATGAAGAGTGAAATGAACTGGGGGCCTCAGTCACTGACTATATCCTCAGGGCTACCAAAGTATATGAATACATGTTGAAACAGTAGTTCAGCTGTCTGGAGTGCTGTTGGGATGCCTGGTAGTGGAAAGAGTTTCAGTGCCTTGGAGAACCTGTTGACTATCACCGTTATGGTAGTGTTGCCCTGGGAGGGCGATAAATCTGTGATATAATCAATGGCTATGTGTGACCAAGGTTTTTGAGGTACCGGGAGAGGACAAAGCTTACCTGCTGGCAATGTTCATGGGATCTTCACCTGGGCATACTTGGAGCAAGATGTGATGAACTGGTTGATCTCTATGAGCATGTTCTCCCACCAGTATTTGTTACTCAACATCTGATGAGTTCAATGGCTGCCAGAATGTCTTATGGTGGGAGATGTGTGGGCCCAGGTAATGAGTCACCCTCTGAGATACTTTGGGACATAGAGAAGGCCAGGTGGAAGGCTGACTGGAACTGTCCTTGGTTGAGAGTCCCTTATCTTCTGGTCTAGGTCCCAAGTGATGAATTGTACAAAGCAGTTGGTTGGGAGAATGGGGTGGGTAGCAGGATCCTGGCATGATGAGATGAAGGTGTGAGACAGGGCATCTGCCTTAGTGTTCTTTGACCCTGAATGGAAAGAGATTGTGAAATTAAAACATGTGAAGAGCACCCATCTGACTTTGCATGGATTTAGTCACTTGGCTTTCTTGAGATACTCCAGGTTCTTATGGTCGGTGAGTATTATGAAAGGATGAGTGGCTCCCTCCAGCCAGTCTCTCCACTCCTCAAGAGTAAGCTTGATGGCAAGCAGTTCATGATTCCCAACATCATATTTTCTCTCTGCAGATATGAACTTCCTGGAGAAGAAAGCCACAGGGTGAAGTTTTTGTCTTTTGCCAAAGTGTTGGGATAAGACTCCTCCTACTCCTGTGTCAGATGCATTGACTTCAACTATGAAAGGCTTGGTCAGGTCAGGATGCTGCAGAATCAGGGCTGAAGTGAATATGCTTTTGAGCCAATTAAAGGCTTCCACAGCTGAAGGGTTCCACTGAAGTCATTTTGGTCCCTTCTTGAGCAAGGCCATTAGGGGAGCTGTGATCATGCTGAAGTCTCTGATGAAATGATTAGTAAAAGATTGCAAAGCCCAAGAAGTGTTGAAGCTCCTTTATGGACATGGATACTGGCCAAGACGTGACTGCAGAAACCTTGGAGGAATCTATGCTGACTTCTTCTGAACTTATGATGTACCCCAAAAAGGATATTCAATTATGGTGGAATTCACACTTCTCTGCCCTTATGTAGAAATGGTTGGCTAGTAAGCACTGAACGACAGCTTTGACATGTTCCTGATGACTTCTCTTGTCAGGGGTGTAGATCAAAATGTCATTGATATACTGTATGCAATAACATATATCTTCCCAGCATGTCCCTTAGGACGTCATTGATAAGGCACTGAAATATGCTGGGAGCTGAAGAAAGGCCATATGGCATTACCTGGTACTCAAAATCACCAGTGGTTGTGCTGAAAGCGGCCTTCCATTCATCTCATTTCTTGATTCTTATCAGATTGTAGGCACTGTGCAGGTCAAGTCTGCAGAATATCTTGGTGAAGTTGTTCTAGGGCAGATGGAATGATAGGAAGAGGATAGAGATATTTGACTGTGACCTGGTTAAGTCCTCTGTAATTTATGCAAGGTTGAAGCCTGCCACCTCATTTTTCCATGAAGAAGAAACCCACTGAGGTTGATGATTTGGATGGATGAATATATCCTTGGTTGAGGGCTTCCTCCATGGAAGCCCTCCATGGCATTGTGTTCCTTCTGGGAAAGGGGATATATTCAACCACATGGAGGTGACATACCTGGTAGAAGGTCAATGGCACAGTCATATAGTCTGTGAGGTGGTAGCCCACAGGCTTTCCTCTTACTAAAGACCTCCTGTAGATCTAGATAACACTCGGGGACATTCTCAGTAGAGTTTGGTTGTGGGTGTAATGTATTGTTCTGCCACTGGGTGGCACTAGCAGTCTAAGAGGGCAATACATATTGGGTCTGTCTTGACTTGTTCCTCAGTTGAATTATGCTACTCACACAATAAAGTCGTGAACTGTGCAGCCGTCGTGTATTCACTGACTTTCAGTATCTTACATGGTGTCAGAAGTGGACCATGGCTGCCATGGCTACCCCACCGTTTGAGCACCCAAGGATTGACTGGGATGCGGCTGATTTATATCAAGAATTCAGCAGGTTTAGAAGTCACGTTGCCTTCGTTTTTGATGGACCCCTATCCGAGCTAAGCGGGAAGCAGAAGGCTGGCTGGCTAGGTATGTGGATCGGAGAGCAAGGCAGGGAAATTTACAAAACTCTGACCTGGGCTGCTGGAGATAAGGAGGACCCTGAAAAAGTACTGGACAAGTTTGAAGCCTACGTTAGACCGAGGAAGAATAAGAGGATAGCTCGTCACCGCTTCAAGCAGAGGAAACAAGGTACAAATGAGGGTTTTGACAATTTTGTGAAAGACTTAAGGATACTTTTGATGGACTGTGAATATGCAGAACCAGATGACATGCTTATCGATGCCATTATCGCGGGTGTCTATGAGAAAAAAGTGCAAGAACGATTGCTAGACCAAGGGGAAGTGCTGACGCTGGAAAAGGCTTTAGAGATTGCACAGCAATATGAAATGTCCCGAAAACAAATGAAAATAGTCTGCGATGAATCCTCATGCTCGCAAGTGTCTACTGTAGCGGAAAACGCGCCGCCCAGAGCTACCAGCCAAAGTCGGAAAGCTCGCTATCCCCCAGAACGTTTGAGGTTTGCTCAGCAGAAGCCGCTAGCTTCCTGTCCTAGCTGCGGCAAGCACCCTGAACACAAGTGGAATGATGGAAAGTGTCCAGCCAAAGGCTCCACATGTTCGTACTGCCACAAAGCGAACCACTGGATGGCTGTGTGCCGCAAACGTGCTGTTCACTCACTTGACGTGGAAGAACACGAGACAGATGAAGAGATTCTAAACATTAGCCTGACTGACACTGTACATCCTGTTAACTCACTAGCTGCTGATAAATGGTCAGTACACGTGAACATTCTGTCCCAGGAAGTTCCGTTTAGAATAGATACTGGTGCCAAATGCAATACTCTGACTCTGAGCAGCTACCAGCAGCTCATGCATGCAGGTGAATTGAAGCGCTCCAACAAGCTGCTGCGCTCTTACTCAAATCACAAGCTCAAGCCAGTGGCTGCAGTTGATCTACCAATTCACTATAAAGAGCAAACAGTGAAGGCCGAATTTGAGATAGTGGATATTGCCCAAGAGAGTGTACTTAGTGGGTCCACAGCTGAAGCTTTAGGCTTGATAGCAAGACTGAACTCCCTGCAGACCACCTCTGAGAAACGAGAGTGCGAGGCCAGCCTTTCAGAGGCTATTCCACAAGGCCTATGTGACTTTCCTGAACTAGTTCGCACAACAGGGACCTTACCTGGCAAGTACACAATAAAAATACAGCCCAACGCCAAAGGGGTTGTCCATCCAGTGCGCAGGCAGCCCGCCGCGCTTAAAGAAAAGATTGTGCAGAAACTTCATGAGATGGAGGAAGATGGATACATTGCAAGGGTGGAGCAGCCCACTGAATGGGTGAGTTCCATGGTGGCAGTCTGCAGGGGAGACAAGATAAGAATCTGCATAGATCCCAGCGATCTAAATAAAGTAATCAAAAGAGAGCACTACCCAATGCGAACTGTAGAGGAGGTTGTAGCCTCAATGCCGGGTGCACAGATCTTCTCTGTCCTCGATGCCAAATCGGGATTCCTCCAAATTGAACTGGATGAAGAGTCCTCAGTGCTCACAACCTTCAACACGCCTATTGGCAGATTCAGGTGGCTAAGGCTACCATTTGGCATCAAATGCGCACCCGAAATATATCAGCGCATCATGGATGGCATGCTTGAAGGCATCACGGGAGCCATAGCCATCATGGATGACATATTGATTGCGGCACCCAGCGTAGAAATGCACGATGAAATCCTGCGCAAAGTGATTGAGCGAGCAACCAGTTACAACTTAAAGCTGAATTTCAATAAGTGTCACATTCGGCAAAGCCAAGTGCCATACGTGGGCCACTTACTGACTGCAGATGGTCTGAAACCAGACCCAGCCAAAGTCGAAGCTGTCAGAGGCATGGCAGCACCCACTGATAAGGAGGGGATACGCAGATTCCTGGGATTTGTCACATATCTGTCCAAATTCATACCCAACCTGAGTGAAGAAGATGCACCTCTGCGACAACTTCTGAAAAGTAATGTGGAATTCTCATGGCAACCAGCCCAGGAAAAAGCCTTTGCCAGGCTCAAAGACCTCTGTTCGAATCCACTAGTGCTGAAGTACTTCGATCCGGCACAGCCTGTGGACATTTTCTGTGACGCCAGCAGCAGTGGATTGGGCGCTGTACTATTGCAAGACAATCATCCGGTCGCTTTCTCATCCAGGTCTCTGACTGATGCTGAGACACGCTATGCTCAGATAGAAAAAGAGATGCTGTCTATCGTCCATGCATGTGCCAAATTCCACAATTACATCTTTGGCAAGCCAGTCACAGTATATAATGACCACAAGCCACTGGAGGACATTTTCAAAAAGTCCCTCCTGTCTACACCCATGCGCATTCAGAGGATGCGCCTCCGCCTGCAATGGTACGACTTGACTGTCAGATACAGGAAGAGAAAAGATATGGAGCTGCCAGACACACTGTCAAGAGCCCAGCTACCATACAACACTCCAGAGCTGAAAGAGTTGGAGTGTGTGTCCATGCTGAATTACGTAGCTGTGAGTGGAGAGAGGTATGCTGAGCTCAAGGATTGCACAAAGAAGGAACTTAGCTCTCTGCAGCATGCAATACAGCACGGATGGCCAGAGAATAGGAGGGAGGCACCAGCAGCTGTCCAGCCATACTGGGACTCAAGATGTCAGCTTACGGTATGTGATGGAGTGGTATACAAGGGGCTGCGCATAGTCGTCCCACCCACTATGAGGCAATACATGTTAAAGCTCATACACCAGTCTCACTTAGGAATAGTGAAGAACAAGCAAAGAGCGCGTGAAGTACTTTATTGGCCAGGCATGAATGCTCAGATAGAGGAGGTGGTGAGAAATTGCAGCACATGTGCAGAATTCCAAAATAAGCTACCCAAATTGCCACTGAAACCGACAGAAACTCCTGAGCTTCCTTTTGAACAGGTGGCCTCAGACATTTTTGAGTTTGAAGGCAAACACTACATCATCTTAGTGGACTATTTTTCAAAGTTCATTGAAGTGGATGAACTGAAAGACCAGCGTAGCTGCACCACCATTGAAGTGCTGAAATCTCAGTTCAGCAGACATGGCATTCCCGCTGTCATGCGAACAGATAACGGCCCGCAGTACGCATGTGAGGAGTTCAGAGATTTCTGTCAAAGTTATGGCATAGTGCATCAGTCATCATCCCCTCACACTCCCCACTCTAATGGAGAGGCGGAGAGAGCAGTGCAAACTGTGAAAAGACTTTGGAACAAGGCTCCAGATAAACACCTGGCCCTGCTCAACTACAGGACGACCCCCCTGGAGTCAGTGGAACTGTCTCCAGCACAGCTCCTGATGGGTCGGAGACCCAGGAACCAACTCCCTGCTGCCCAACAGCTGCTGATTCCCAAGGTGTACAACTCCTCTAAAGTCAGACACCTGCTCAACCGATCCAAAGCCCTCCAGAAGCATTACCATGATAAAAACAGAACAACACCACACCGCTCGACACTGGTACCAGGAGAAGAGGTGAGGATGCAACCATACCCAGGCAACAGAACGTGGTCTCTGGCAGTCGTCATCCGAGAGCACAATGCCCCCAGGTCCTATGTCGTGGACCATGGTGGTAAGGAGTTCCGCCGCAACATACAGCATCTCCGAAAGAGCACAGCCATGGCCAACCAGTCTCGACACTTCATACCGGATGACGCATGGAGGGAACCAGCCGCCGATCCAGGTCCAGCCGTCCCGCCAGGCCCAGCCATCCATCCAGCCGTCCAGCCAGGTCCAGTCGTCCAGCCAGGTCCAGCCGTCCAGCCAGGTTCAGTCGTCCAGCCAGGTACACCCATCGACAGAGCAGGTACAGCAGAGACACTTCCTTCACTGGGTGAGGCTTTAGGCCCACTTACAGAGAAACATTTGAACTCTGGCCAAGTATCAAACCCCATGCCCTACATCACTAAACAGGGCAGAGCAGTAAAGCCTCCTAAAAGACTGGATCTGTAGGCTATTATTATTATTATTATTATTATGGTAGTCTAGTTCATTCAGTAACTAGTTATGATATGCAGTGCCAAAGTCAGATGTTATATTAGTTATTAAGACAATTTATATTCTTGGGCTAAACAGTCCTTTTGTTACTGTTGTTCTATTTGTTACCTGTTAGGCAGCCTAATGTTTAATTGTTAACTAATGTTAAGCTGATTATGCTCAAAGTTGATTTCACTACTGAGCCCTTTAAAACAATGTAATATGTTCTTTATAGGCTGAAGAAAGGGAGATGTAATGTATTGTTCGGCCACTGGGGGCACTAGCAGTCTAAGAGGGCAATACATATTGGGTCTGTTTTGACTTGTTCCTCAGTTGAATTATGATACTCACACAATAAAGTCGTGAACTGTGCATCCGTCGTGTATTCACTGACTTTCAGTATCTTACACACCTCACCTGACTCCTATCGATGTGGAGGAGCAGCGGTTTTACTCTGAGCCTCTTCCAAATGACTGAGCTTCTCACCCTATCTCTAAGGGAGAGCCCAGCCACCCTGCAGAGAAAACTCATTTCAACTGCTTGTATCTCATCTGCGAAGAATCTCAGTCATCCAGGCACATAGCAAACCGTGGTTGGCAGACGAGAGCAACCGGACCCCCTCCCCAAAGATCCCCGAAAATGCTTCACCTCTCATCCAAAAGGCCTCCCCAGCTCCGTCCAACCAACAGGGACTAAATCAGGCATCCATCCTCCCATAGACCATCACAGAATCAGAATTCTGATGGCTGCATAGCAGGTGGCCGACAAAAGATGTCCGGATGTGTCGCAAATGTGTTTCTGTGTACTTTGGGATGGGGTCCCTTCGACTGATGTGGGAGGGCTTCCAGAGGGCTGGCGGACATCTGTGCTGGAGGGGATCGTTCATTTGTGTTGGCCTGGGGCAGCTGTCGCTGGGCGGAGGTGGGGGTCTGGGACATCTTTTGTCAGCCACCTGCTATGCAACCATCAGAATTCTGATTCTGTGATGGTCTATGGGAGGATGGATGCTTGATTTATTCCCTGTTGGTCGGACAGAGCTGGGGAGGCCTTTTGGATGAGAGGTGAAGCATTTTCAGGGATCTTCAGGTGGGTCCGGTTGGTCTCTTCTGCCAACCATGATATGCTATGTGCCTGGATGACTGAGAGTCTTCGCGGATGTGTTTTTGCGAACTTTGGGATGGGGTCCCTTCAACTGGTGTGGGAGTGTGGGAGGGCTTCCAAAGGGCCGGCGGACGTCTGGGCCGGAGGGGATCGTTCATTTTTGTCGGCCTGGGGCGGCCATCACTGGGCAGAGGTGGGGGTCTGGGACAACTTTTGTCAGCCACCTGCTATGCAGCCATCGGAATTCTGATTCTGTGACGGCCTATGGGAGGATGGATGCCTGATTTACTCCCTGTTGGTTGGACGGAGCTGGGGCGGCCTTTCGGATGAGAGGTGAAGCGTTTTCGGGGCTCTTCAGGCAGGTCCGGTTGCTCTCTTCTGCCAACCATGGTTAACTGCTTGTATCTGTGATCTCATTCTTTCGGTCACTACCCATAACTCGTGACCATAGGTGAGGGTGGGAACATAGATAGACCAGTAAATTGAGAGCTTTGCCTTTTGGTTCAGCTCTCTCTTCACCACAACAGACTGGTTTAGTGTTCGCATCACTGCTGATGCTGCCCCGATCTGTCTGTCCAACTCCCGTTCCCCCCTACCCTCACTCGTGAACAAGACCCTGAGATACTTAAACTCCTCCACTTGAGGCAGTAACACCCCTCTGACCTAAAGTGGGCACTCCACCCATTTCCAGCTGAGTACCATGGTCTTGGACTTGGAGGTGCTGATCCTCATCCCAGCTGCTTTACACTCAGCTACAAACCGTCCCAGTGCATGCTGAAGGTCACAGATTAATGAGGCCAACAGGACCACATAATCCACAAAACGCAGAGACACAATCATGAGGCAACCAAATTTGACACCCTCCGCCCCTTGGCTGCACCTAGAAATTCCGTCCATAAAAGTTATGAACAGAACCGGTGACAGAGAGCAGCCCTGGTGGCGTCCCACCTGCACGAGGAACTAGTCTGACTTACTACCAGCAACACAAACCAAACTCCTGCTCTGGCCCTACAGGGAACGAATGGCTTGCAGCAGTGGGCCCCGAACCTCATACTCCCAAAGCACTCCCTACAGGGCACCACAAGGGACACAGTGGTAAGCTTTCTTCAGGTCCACAAGACACATGTAGACCGGTTGGGCAAACTCCTATGCACCCTCCAGCAAGGGTAAAGAGTTGGTCCAGTGTTCCACACCCAGGACAAAACCACTTTGTTCCTCCTGATTCTGAGGTCCGACTATCAACCAGACTGTCCTTTCCAGCAGTCCAGCATAGGCTTTCCCAGGGAGTCTAAGAAGTGTGATCCCCCTATAGTTGGAACACACTCTCTGGTCCCCCTTTTTGAAAAGGGGGACCACCACCCCAGTCTGCCAATCCAGAGGCACTGTCCCCAACCTCCACACAATGTTGAAGAGGCGTGTCAGCCAAGACAGCCCAACAACATCCAGTGCCTTCAGGAACTCAGGGCAACTCTCAGCCACCCTCGGAGCCTGGCCACCAAAGAGCTTTTTAATCACCTCAGCAACCTCATCCCCTGTGATGGGCGAGTCTTCCCAATCACCCTCAGACTCTATGTCCTCCTTGGACAACATGAAGGTGGGATTGAGGAGCTCCTCGAAGGATTCCTTCCACCACCGGACAATATCCTCAGTTGAGGTCAACAGCACTCTATCTCCACTGTGAGCACTGCTTCCCCCTCCTGAGCCACCAGACGGTTTGCCAGAGTATCCTCGAGGCCAACCAAAAGTTGCTTTCCATGACCTCGCCAAATTTCCATGACCAAATTCTATTCTCTCCTAAGCTATCTTACTCTATCTTATTCTATTCTCTATTTCTATCCATAAAGCATTATACTGTCATTCTTTGTCCTGGGTATGACTTTAAACTGCAACCAGTGGTGAGTCTCAGGTCTGGGAGGTCTTGAATATTGCGGAAAGTGGCGTTACCCCTTAATCACCATTGCTCCCAGGTTTGCTCTGACCCAGAGTGGTAGCACCTGCCTGAGTTCCAGCTATGGGTTAAATAGTGCATCACCAATAAGGTGCTGGCAGAAGGGCGCTTTTTGGTGCAATGTGGCAAATGAACCCAACAGGGTCGGTGGCACACCACCTGATGGCATGCAGAAGAGCCACTCAAATGGCCAAAGGATGGCATCACTCAGCAAGTCAGTTGTCACTGCAGGGCAATTTTCATACCTGTCAGGTCTGTGGCACTTTTTTGCACCACTTGGCATCAGGTCTGGAGGTCCAGAGAGATAACATGATGGGGGCACGTCATTGTTTGCCTTACCTTACTGTGCAAGGTGCTTCATTAGGAGAGGAGAATAGGAAAACTGTGTGGCAATGGACTAAATGTGATGGCAGCAGGTCTGAGAAGTTGTAAATTGCTAGCATACGAGGGCTCATGAAGCCAGACATTCCATGGCAGCTCAGCCGGGCCATTCGTGCCACCAGTGTGGGTGATTCTGTTGCTCTGGTGTGGGCCTCACAGCCCATCTGCATTTCTGTGCATCCTTAAGAAGCAGTCACCATCGCTAGCAATAGACAGCCTCTGCCAATGAGACACTACACACACTACATACAAACACAGTGTATATACACACTACACACATACACAGTATATACACACTACACACATACACAGTATATACACACACACACACACACACATACACACACAGAGACACAGGGTGTACAGTCAGTAATTCTACACCTGTACAATGATCTGACTTTGTTTCTACATTATACACCTACACAGCTTCCACTACAGGAGCAGCACTGCCCCTCCCTGTCACGTCTAACATGGGTGAGTATATGGACTACACACACACACACACACACACACACACACACACACACACACACACACACACACACACGCAGATTTTTAGCTCAGCTCAAAAGAGACAAAGAAAAATCAATCACCCCAGTGATTATGGATTCACAAAGGAACAGCTTTCATTCCCCAGAATTCATCACCACTGCATTTCAGACATTCTCCAGTCCACTATATACTTCTGTGAAGGATCCAAACCCATCATCAACCCCAAAACTCACATCAGAACCCATAGAAGGACTTGAGAAACCACTCCTACCAGTAGAACCAGTAATAAAGCAGCAGGCCCAGAGGGTTCTCCTGCTGAATTCTATAAACACTTTTGGTATACCATCTCACCACTTCTCATCAAAAGAGTTCAAGAAATCCAAAACACTAACCCTCCGAATTGAAGGTGTCATTCAAACTGCATTGATTTTTTTAGGGACAATATACATCAGATTGAACATATCGTACAGATTGAACATAATTGACACAATCGTGTGTCATTGGATGAGTGTTTAACCTTTATGAAGCCAGTTTGTTCTGGGATTGAATGACACCTTCAATTCAGAGGGTTAGTGTTTTGGATTTCTTGAACTCTTTTGATGAGAAGTGGTGAGATGGTATACCAAAAGTGTTTGTAGAATTCAGCAGGGGACCCCTCTGGGCCTGCTGCTTTATTACTGGTTCTACTGGTAGGAGTAGTTTCTCAAGTCCTTCTATGGGTTCTGATGTGAGTTTACATCAGAACATTGGAATAACCTCCACCTTCTCCTTATTGGACAAATCTCCACAGTAAAAAATTAATATTCTACCTAACATTAATTATCGATTTGCAATGACTGCTATCCAGCCGAACACAAACTGGTTTTACACTTTTGACTCAGTAATAACCAGATTTTACGATAAAAATAAACCACCATACAAAAAGGTAAATATCACAGAGGTTTAGAGGTGCTGATCTTTCAACATTACTATTTACCACCCCGATTACAGAATGGATCAACAAAAATCAATATCAAAACCCATGACTTGATAAAAAATAATTGGAATTCAGTGACATTGATATAAAAGATCCACCCCTCCTGAGCAAAACCATTAAAACACCCCTGTTATAAAAACCTGGCTATTTCCACAACTCTGAGAGCCTGGTGGAAAATAAATACAGCAACAAACTTTGGCATGACACCCAACAAACACACCCCAATCTGGTCAAATCCAGACTTCCTGGTCAGTAGAACCACAATAAAATATCAAATATGGAAACAAAAAGAAACCTCCTATCTAAATCACATGTTTGATAACAACATCCTGCTCAGCATGGGTTGAGATCAGTTTCTTCTCTACATACAAATAAATCGTAATTAATAAATAAATAAATCAGTATTTTTTTTAAATTAAATTCTAAAAAGGTCCTTTATTTGAAAAATTGATTACAATATCAGACTCCAAGAAATGGCTTTCAAGAATATACACCCATCCACCTGCTGGTTCCTGCAGTTCTCTAATCAGCCGATCCTTCGACAGCAGCACGATGCATCAAATCCCACAGATACAAATCAAGAGTTTCAGTTAATGTTCACAATGTTCAAACATCAGAATGGGAAAAATTATGATCTCAAAGTGTGACTTTCTTTCACTGTTGGTTTAAGCCAGATGGACTGGTTTGAGTATTTCAAAAACTGCCGATCTCCTCCTGGGGTTTTCACACACAACAGTCTCTTGAGTTTACACAGTATGGTGCAGAAAACCAAAAACATTATCGAGTGCGTGAGCGACAGTTCTGTGGGTGGAAACAAACACCTTGTTGATAAGAGAGGGTCAGAGATCAGAAGATGGCCAGATCAGTTTGAGCTTTTTTGCCAGGAAGGATATAGTAACTCATATAATCATTCTTTACAACCGTGGTGAGCAAAAAAGCATCTCAGCATGCAACTGCAGAAAGAAGAACACATTGAGTTCCACTCCTGCAGCCAAGAACAGGGGTCTTAGAATCAAGCACAAGTTCCTATTAAAGTGGCCAGGGAGTGTATAAACTCCTGTTTGCAAAAGTTCCAGCCAATGCCATATTAAAAAACAAGTGTCCTCCAAAAAGAGGACCCCCATCTCGACTGATACCAATTTCTGAAAACAAATCTGCAACAACATTTTCACAATGACTTCTTGGATGTAATGCACCGAGCACATCCTCTTAGTATAAAATGCACAAAATGGGTTTCAGTAATTCTGACATGTCCTCACTGCTCACTCAGTACCACAGATACTTCAGTCCATGCCATATGGCGGTGTCCACCACTTTGTCAATTTTGGGAAAGCATCACCCACAGTATATCTTTGGTTCTGGACCGCACCATCCCACTATCCCTAGAGGTCTGCCTACTCTTTAACTTGGCCCACAACATTGTGACTAAGAATGAGTTTTAATCACCTTTGCTGGAAACTACATGTAAAAAAAAATTAGGGCTGTCAAACGATTAATTTTTTTAATCACGATTAATCGCATTAATTGTAATTAACCTGTATCTTAAAAATAGAGTTAGAATCAAATAAACACAGAAAAAATCTCTTTTATTTCTTCTTTCTCAATAAAAAGTGCATTATAGACCCACTTGACATGTCTATTTCAAAAACACAGCACATAAAATGCCACAACAATGTGGTCTTAAAACTGAAGAGG
>JAPEKO010000020.1:3407853-3426179 GCA_027576075.1 Cathorops hypophthalmus
TTCTCTTTAAATGATACATTTTCTCAGTTTAAACATTTGATATGTCATCTATGTTCTATTCTGAATAAAATATGGAACTTTGAAACTTCCACATTGCATTCCGTTTTTGTTTACAATTTGTACTTTGTCCCAACCTTTTTTGGAATCAGGGTTGTACATGTCAGTTGCTCATCAGGGCTGACCCCTTCATACTACATTTCCTATCCTTCCCAGGGCTTGAATGCCTCTTTGGCAGAAAGTCCTAAACAAAACTCTTTCCTTGATCATGGTGTTGATCTATTTGATCTAAAAATCCCTTGGACCAGCTTATAATTGTACACATTATGAAGGAGCACACTTTAGATCTCTCAAAAGTATACATAAGGGGGGGGGACCACACACGCGTAACAACCGCAGGTTTAAAACTTCATTTCGGAGGTCACCGCAAAAGCAAGACGTTCGAGTCGGACACGAGGCTTGCAGCGGCATCCTGAAAGCACAACTTCGAATGGTGATGAAACAAACCATTCCAGGATCACAGGCTTCAGCTGCATCAAACAGAAGGGCTGACCCTGGCCTATTCAGACAAAAAGTTCATGATCTCCAAGATCCACAAATACTTCAACTTCCAAGCCTGCACAAATCAAGGGTACTTGCTCCAGACTTTGATCCTAGGCTACAAAAGCAAGCGCACCTCCAAAAAAATAAGACCAGAGACCGATCATCTCTGGCATCTCTGAGGTAGTGAACTCATCCTTTTACAATCCCTCAGTCTCTCGAAACCCGTTCATTGCTTTGCTCCAGTGCAAGGCCAGATGTGAGGAGATCTCAGAAGGATGCCTTGTTGAGGACTATAAAAACGCCAGGAAATACTTCAGCCATACTATCCAGGGATAAATATAAATGGTCATCATAACACTGATTAACTAAAAGCTTTTTTTATACATAAATAACCCTGATTTGTTGAGAGATTACAATAAATCCGTTGCATGCTGGCCAACTAACCTAAAGTTCTGTCTAGTTGGACTGATTCCCAAATTCCAGGGGATGAATTCCTGTATCTTCTTGCCAAGACACTCAAGTCAAACCCTGTCGGTTGCATTTTTAAGATGACTGTTAAAAGCATGGGTTTTTTTGGACAGGACTGGAATGCAAGTCATCTTGTTCTGAAATAACTATACCCGTCAAGTCCAAAAAAAATTGTGTTTTTATACATGACTAAGAAGCAGATGTACTTCAACCATGAGCCATGCAACTCCAATTCCACACGGATCTGATTCTGCAAAATTATTTTGCACCTCTAACAGAAGGCATAGAGTTCCTTCTCAAAGCAGTACCAAAAGCTATGGAATTCATACAGTCCCCTTTGATGTAGTTACTTGCTCCAATAACGAGACCTATCTGGTCACCAGATGTGCAAAAAGACGGAGAAATTTATTTTTTAAAAACAACCCACATCATCCTCGATCACAAAGTCATCAGAGCCATATTGGAGCGCACTCTTGAGTGGTGTGTTAAGCAGGTGGAGACATCTTTTATTGTGTGCGCAAGAGAGATCACTTCATCATGAAGGATGAGCTACAGTAGAATCCAAGATGCCACTCAAGATTTATGGTGCTGTCCTGTCAGCATTTATCTACGAGCTGTAAGCATGTTGATCCAGCTGAGTAATCGAGGACAGAGGGTTTCACATCTCTGGCTGGACTTCAATAATCTAACAGGCTGAGATGCGTTCTTTAAGATGGGGTGAAAAAGAAGTGGCCACAGTTAACACTCCTGAAGAAGTGAACAAGAGATAAATCAAACCCAGACATGAGCAAGAGTCTGAGATTTTTTTTTGGGGGGGGGATCCATCACAATCGTCAATTGCCTGGCAATACTGTATATTCAAAAATGGTAAAGCTGGTATGCATTATGGTTAAAGCTTGACCACCATTTCCGTATACTGCTCCCAACATCGGGTTTTTCCTTATTCAAATGAATTGAATTCAGATGTTCACACAAGGCAGCTAAAGTGGGCTGGATATATTAAAAAAAAAAAAAATTTCAGACTGTACATCTCTCTCTCTCTCACAAACAAGTGTTTTACTGGGAAATACTCCACTCATATTTCATCCAGTCTCCATATGGGACATGGAAAACCAAAACCGTGACAATCGCTCACTTCTGAGGAAATCAATTAATTGTTTTTGATAAATTTAGGTACTTTGCTAATGTGTCTAATAAAAAGAAACTCACACCCTGACTTGAAGATATGAAGTTTATATCTTATATTGAAAAACTCGGATTTTTCATATGAACTACATTGTGGGTCTGAGTGACATATTTAAACAATATTGGCTGGTGTTGAGTGGTCTATCAGATATGTTCCATTCAGCTAGCATGATGCTGAACAAGTTGAAGACAAGTAGCTGAATGGGATATCTGATCGACCACAAAAAAGCCACCATTATAATTCATGTTATCATACACGTCAGCATTCTCAAGAGGCCAACGCTAGCTTACCTGCAACTCAGTGCTGTTAACGCAGCAGTCCAGTTACTGTAGTGTTAGCAAAGGCCAATGCTAGCACAGTCAAGCAGATAATCATTCATTTTCCCTGTGCAATTTACTTAGTTATTTTTAAAATCAACATCAACACAACAGCACGACCTGGCAGCCAAATTTCTCTCAATTTTCGGTTTTTAACAATGCAAACTTCGCAGCCATGTTCGTTTACAGTCACAGTCACTCACTAACACAGAAGTTTTATATCTCCAATGTGTCTCTTTTCCAGTTTTTCGATGTCCGTTGGTATGTTTTTCTCTTGCAAATATGCGTGAGCATATAATGAAGTTTTGATAGCCTTTCGGGTGTTCAACACGTCTTCAGTTTGTTTATTAAGTGTTTAATCTGAGCAGTAGCACTGGATTAGCCTCGTCGTATTCTTTGTCCGCCAGGAAAGGGAATTCTGCTGTGCATATGCGAAATCAAAAGTTGTCATCGGATATTCACGAGACGTCATATCTTGGCAATGTGCAATACTGTACGCTCGTTCTCCATTGGGGAGAGTGGCATAATACACATAGAAGTGATATGATATTGCATGCCATCAGTAAACCCACTAGAAGGGACTAGAACATGTTTAAGTCCATGGAGAAAGTGTCCCGTATGTATAATTCTCGAAATTTCACACCCAGTGTTCTCGCTGACTAGATGCGCATTGTCAAGATTGTGAACGGGTTCAAAATTAATTCTGATCAACTTGTATATTTTTTGTTGATGTGTCTATATAGTATAAAGAACATTACACAGTGGCGCAAAGATAAGAAGTTTTTCTTCTCGTGTTGAAAATATATTTTCACTCATTTGCTTTGCTCAGTCCTGAACATGCTCATCACCACTTGAAGGTAAACTTCATATTTTCATGGAACCATGTAAAAATCACCTATAGACATTAATCACTGGAATGCGATAACTATGAAGCCAATATTGTGCTTGGCATTACAAATGACTGAATTAATGTACAATTCATGAAATGATGAATTACAGTCCATAAGTGTCAAATTGTCAACCTTGCCACTTTCGCTTATCAAGAACAACCTTCTCTGGATGAAACCATCATTCCCTTCCTCCATAGTTAATGGGAATCCCATTTCTGTAGTTTTTTTACTCCTCATATTGAACATGACTGTACATGAACTTGCCATGGCGTGAGCGATTCCGTCTCATCAGCAAGTCATTACGAACGTGACGTGCTGGAATACGTCCTGATGTTCAAGTGGAAACGTTTTGAAGTACAAAACACAATATTTATAAATAAATAAAAACAGCTCACTAAATGTTCACACTAAAAAGGGAAGCGCGTTAGCTTCGGATTCTGCTGAGCCAGAGGCATCAAGTCTGGAGACATTACAAGACAAGACAATTTGAGCTGAAGTCCAGGAGGCATTTTTGAAAAAGTGTTAGCGATTTCAACACCAATCTTTCCCCATCCAACAGAAACGTTGACACAAGCTGATTCCACCCATCTAACAAAAAAAAAAAAAAATCACAGGATTTTATTATAGCATGAATGCTCTGATCTCTCGCGCTCCCTTTCGGAGTCTGGCATGTTCTCTCCATTTTTACCGCAATGTGCAGTCCTGCTGAGCGTGTTTAGGAAACTTACCGCGATGGTATGTTCAGCTGAAAAACATGGATATTTAAGAGAAACAAGGACAAAAACCAAACATGGTGGACCAACTAGAAATTGTGCATTTTTGCTTGTTTTGATATGGTGAACAGAAAATGTGCCCTTTTTTCTGTGCCATCAAACATACACACAATGCAAAGCAGTCTAACGCATCACAAGAATTCCGTAACGCAGGAATGAGCATTGCAATAAACTCCGCCATCTTGAAATTATGGACATCACACGGCGTTTGCCCCCCCAAGACGCATTTTCCTTGATTCATTTCCAGATTGAGGATGAAAAAAAACAAAGCTGAGAAGAAAAGACGCCTGTGTTAGCATGGATGAATCCATTGTCTGCATGGTTAAATTCGGTTTGACTCAAGTGTTTTCTCTTGAGACAAAAACAGCAGGATGGATACAGTTGCCAAGAACCTCTAAAATTTGGGGGGGGAGACACCTTGGTGCAACACAAAGAAACCTACAGTCCCCCTCTGGTGACACGGGTGGGGCCAAAAATATAATATAAATATAATATAATTATATAACATTCCGTGGCCACGAATTAATAACGCATGGGAAAGAGATCCTATTCCGTGGCCACGACTTGTTGAATGCGTGGGAACGAGATGATTATTAGGTGGCCACGAATTAACGCGTGGCCACGAGAAGCGTTCGTCATTTAATCACAGACTGTTGACTTCCTGGCATCAGTAGCTTCAGCCGCAAACATGGACAAATTTGATCTAATTTCGTTTTATTTTAATCTAGGAATGAATTACAACGATATCCTTAAAATCACTTGCAGTTAGACATGGAGTCATTCTGAGCAAGACGCACTTAATTCGGCTGCTGCTAAAAAACTGGACATCATCCCATCAGGCTGGAACTTGAATCATCTCGTGGCCACGCGTTATTAATTTGTGGTCACCTAATCATCTCGTTCCCACGCATTAAGCAAATCATGGCCACGGAATAGGATCTCGTTCCCACGTGTTATTAACTCGTGGCCACGGAATACACATTTTTTCCACCCATGTTACCAAAGGGGCTCTGCAGAAACCTGGATAAATAAGCATCTAGATATTTTCAGGTAAATTTCAGATGTTGATTATGAACTGAATTCCCTGTGGCATTTTAGACTCAAGTGAAGACAAACATGTCCACTAGAGGGAGCCAAGTGATCACGTAGAGATGAAAATATCATTGCGGCCCTGCTTTTTTAACCCTCTACCCAAAAAAAAAGGAACAAGCGCACACTCAGGCCCTCACATGGAATGTCCTCTTTTGGGGGGGGACCAAAGGAGGAAGAAAAAAAAAAAGCACAGCTCAGCCAAAAATGAAATGACTAAATGTCAATTTCACCAAAATATGCTTAGTATCCGAGTTGTATCAGAAACAAGTCAATGTAACAGGAATCTAAAAACGTTCTCCCCCCCCCCGTACCTCGGACGATCATCTCTGCCTGGAGTGGGTCGTTTATTCAGGGATCGTCTTGCTCGAACTTGGATTCTTTCCAGCGTTCCTTTTTGAGCGACGCATTGTTTCAGGATCACTCTCTTTTGGGGCTTTGGCAGCCTTTTGGGCTTTTCCTTGTGCTGAATCTGAGGAATCCTAAGAAAGCCAAGCCAGAATAGTATGATGTATGTGAGGTGGAACAGAAAACAGAAATGACAAAGACCAAAAAAAAAAAAAGTTTCTATGCTGATCAAAATCAAACACTCGTCTAAATGCATCCACAGAAAAGATGAAATTATTTACACACTGAGCATCATGTAAAAGTTTAAACGCAAATGCACCTCGTCTTCACTTGGGTTACTGCCAGCTTTTTGCTTTGAAGCCACCTTCTTAACCTTGTTTTTCACAGCCATCTCCTTTTTAGATGCCCCTTTCTGGCCCTTCTTCAAAACCATCTCCTTCAGGGTATCCTCAGCCATTTCCTGCATGGTCGATTCCTTCAGGTCGGTCTTCGTTGAAGTAGTCTTCGTCAGAGCCCTTACTTTTGAGGTCCTCTGTTTAGAAACTGTCGGCCCGTCAACTGTCAACTCTGCAGGCATGTCCATGTCAGCAATTTTCTTCAAAGTTTTCTTCCTTGGGGCCTTTACCTTTGGGGCAGTCTCCTCCAGTGAGGTCCCCTCTGGGGCCTTAACTTTCAAGGTTCTCTCCATATCAGATTTCTCTGAAGTCACCGTTTTATGGGCTCGCCCCTTTGAGCCCATCCCCTCCAAGGTCTTTATCTGTGAGGCCGTCTCATTTGGGACCATTTCCTTCTCGGCAGTTTTCGTTGACATCGTCTTCATTGGAGCCCTTACTTTTGAAGCCATCTTCTTGGAAACTGTCACCCCATCAAGGGTCAACTCTGCAGGCATCCCCAAGTCAGCAGTTTTCTTCAAAGTTCTCTTTCTTGGGGCCTTTACCTTTGGGGCAACCTCCTCCAAAACATTATCATCCAGTGTCTTTAATTCTGAGGCCATCTCACCTGGGGCCATTTTCTTCTCAGCAATATTCATTGAAGTCTTTTCTGGGGCTTTTACCTTTCGGGCTGTCTTACCCTTCTTGTCCACTTCAATTTGATCTATTTTCTTATCAACCATCTCCGTTTTAGCCATGTTCTTTGGGGCTTTGGTTGATTGTTTAGCAATTCTGGATCCCTTGCGACCTTTCTCCAGTTCTTGAGCCACAGTTGAGGCCTTTACCTCTGGGGGCAAGTCCTCTGGGGCATTTACTTGGGAAGTTGTCTCATCTGGGACCAAATCCTTCTTGGCATTCTTTTTTGAAGCCTTTATCTTACCTTTCACAGCTATTTCCTTGTCAGCAGTCCCACCGGAGACCATCTTATTCTCAGGCAAATCCTTCAAAGCCACCTTCTTCAGGGCTCCGTCCTCTGGGGCTGTGGTTGAGGTTTTAGCTCTTCTGGATCCTTTATGACCTTTCCTAAGCACTTCAGCGCCATTTGAGAGCATCTTCTCTGGAACCATATTCACGGAGGTTGTATCATTTGGGACCATCTCTTCCAGGGATGTCCCTTTCTTGGTAGCCTCCCTTGTAGTCATCTTTTTGGAGGCCTTACCTTCCATAGCCGTGTCTTTACCAGCCTTCTCCTTCAGGGCCTTAGTTGAGGGTTTATCCCTTCTGGATCCCTTACGGCCTTTCTGTGGTACTTGAGACACCGAGGGCTAACAGAGTAAAAACCCACAAAGTAGTGTGGAGAAAAACAAAATTAATAACCATTCTGGATATTTCTGACATGAGTCATGCATCAATCTCTGGTTTACGGATATTTAGCACAAAAGGCCTTTAGCACAACACCCAAGAACACCTAATCTTTATTATGAATACTGTAGGTGCAATAGGCTTATCATCAAATCAGTCTCATGTAAAAAGGGATCAGTTTCAAATTCATTAATTCAAGTGTCTAATAGTTTGTAGCTAAACTACTAAAATCAATGGAATAACTTGATGTTGCTGCTATAGTTTAGTGAGTATTGTAGTTCTAATGTAATACGTTTACTCTAGATCTATAACATTCATATAACCAAATGGGTGAAGGCAATTAGACTACTTGTTCGGCAGAGGTTGGCACTCAGTGAATGTTGTAACAATAGACAGGACACCGTTTACTCCAAAGGTACTATTTATTGACATAGCTGACACGAATTAGCAAGCTAATACTGATCAGATATAGCAACAATAGCAGCCAAGGAATAATTCAATATAAATGGTGATACAATGTATACAAATAAGAATCAGTAGCGTACATGATAACTAAAGCACTAATGGTGATCAGAAGTAAAAAGCTATATGCCAGTGTTACAGTGTAGGGGCGAGTGGATGTTAAAATGTGATAGGGAAAATCACGTGTTTGTGTGCATCTGTGTGAAGGTGTGTAAGCAAACGTGCGCGCGCTGTGTGTGGAATGCGAATGGAAAGCACAAGCCTTGTGCTAGGCCCTGCCTAGAGGAGGATGGTCAACAAGGAGAGCGTGAAAAGGGGAGACAAAGGATCTGTAGTTTAAAGTGCATATCCTGGACCAATTAAATTTATGAAAGTATGTCCCTTTACACGCCCTCCAGAAGGGTAATTTTGCACAAGGCCATCTGTTTACAGCAGAAAAAAAAAACGCATCTGGAAAAATCCCAAGGGAGTCTGGAGGCAGATTCATGACATCACCTGCAGAAGCGCCAGCAGGCTGTGCGAGCTCTGCACGGTTTCAGTGCACAGCCTGCGTAGACCAAGCGCTCCCATTTCTCTCTCATTGTCCGGTCTTTTGGAAAGCGACGAGTACTAACCCCATCAAGATTGGTGTTGCTACACCTTCCTACGATACATCCGTTAACCATTTTAATAATTATGTGATAACGTAATTATTAACGTTCAAATAAACACTCTTTGCATTAACTAGCCACAGCTAAGACTAACAATTGCCCTGATGCCAGCCTTACTTGAGATCGCTCTTGCTTGGCGACCAAAGGTGCGCTGTCTGTTATCTGAAGACAGCACGGAGCACAGGTCCAGAGCGAAAACAGTTCTGTTCCTTTTGCTTTTACAACTCGACAGCTGAAGATCTTCGGTGTCCTGTCGGTCGTCTGATGATCTGGACGGAATCGTTTGTAGTTCGCCGACATTGAGAAAAGGGATCCGGTCACCTTTTCTCTTTAAAATACTGCATGGGTTGCAGTAACTAACCGGTTCAGTTATTATTACAACTAAGCGAAGATCAAATACATTGAACTTTGGCTAAAGGTCTGGTATCAATAGCTCGTTCTTTGTCCTTTATTCTCCTGTAGCACAGATGCAATGACGTCTCTCTTTCACACGTGGAAACCCACCGCCAGAGAGAGGGAATTTCGATTTCGCCATGGGTTTTAAGCACAGTTATGACGTCACTGTATTTGGTATCTGGTATTATCTCTGTATCCAATACCATTACAGGGAGTCAGAAGAATGGGCGGAGATAGAACATGGCATCAAGTACAGGGATTGGTGTGTTCAATGCTGTACAGTGAAAGGAAGATGGTTCATAAATGGTTACTATGGCTATGGGCATGGCAATCCATCCCTACATTCCCCCCTTTGGTCTCAAGACTGGGGATCTTCCATAGTCCTTGAGAGCAACAGAAGGCTGTATAGTCCATGTCCGTAGTCCACTCATGCTCTTTCAGTCCTGAAAACATTAGCAGTTTATACAGGCTTTGGCATCTGGGCACATATAAGGCTGTGAGCATCTGGGTAAATTATATGCCTACTATTTGTGTAACTAAGCAACACTAAGTAACTATGAGGTAGTCCACACTTTAAAAGGTTACATTTCAAATACATTTTCAAATACATTCAACACATTTCAAGTATATTTTCAAGTATACCTGGAAAGAGAAACAAAGAGGTGTTACTTATAGGAGTTAGCAAGCTTACTCTTTGGGAAGGTTAGTGGCAGCCTGCAATGAGGGGGTATACTGGACACTGCAGCACTCCCAGCTGTCGGGTACATTGACTATGGAGTCAAGTTTGGTTTGTAGTGTTTGTATGTGTTTGTATAGCATTTATGCAATTCCTGCCATGATGACCCAGCCACTCAGGAGGAGTGCCAGGACAACCAGGCTGATAGGGTGCCATAGATTAAATGACTGTCTGACTAATTGGTCAGAGAATATGGTTTTTAGTCCAGCTGGGTCCAGATTGAACTTTACCATTTTAGTCCCTTCAGCCAGGAGCTGCTGTTGAAGGGTGTCATCAATGCTCAGGTTGTGGCCTTGGAATGCATCTATCATTTCAGTTTCGGTCTCATATCTATCAGGGTTGAGGTGATGTAATGCAATGTCATCTATATGAATGGTAGCTCCCTGTGGGACATTGAGGAACACCGTCTGGTTGGGAATTTTCATCCTAATTACTGTGTCATGCCAGGCATAAGACATTAGGATTTCAGTGTTTGGGGTGTTAACTATCCATCAATTACCTACTCTTTCTACCCTAGTTTCAGTGCTCACATACTTGATGGACATACTACCGATGCACTTTTGTTCAGGGGCATCGGTTCTCAGTCCACACAAACGCTCAGTTGTGTCCCTAATGAATGGGTTGCTTGGGCAGACCCAGTGTATATCTTTGGTGGGGGCGCACATGTTCAAGTTAGGGATGAGGTAGAGAGATGGATTGTCATCGTGGTACGCTAACATGGGTGATGTTTTGACATGTATGTGGATGTTGTCTTTCCAGAAGCCTACGTTTAGGACAGATTTCAATCTATAGATGTTCTGTCTCTCAATGATGGGTAGATCAAGTATGAATCCTATTTCCAGGTCTTGCGGGTTAACAAATATGGGAATAGCACTGCCAAGACCATATGCCAGGTGTACTTGTGAGGTATGTACATTAGTGGTGGTAGTAGCTTTCAGTATGTTCTCGCCCATGCTAAGAGGAACTACTGTAGGTAAGGAGGGATTTTTCCACCACTTAAGTTGTTAACTGAGCTACTAACTTCTCTCAGCAAGTCCTGCAACAGATTTCTAACTACATGTACATAGGTTATATCTGACCGTACAATTCCTGACAATGTGTCTAAAGCGTGCATGGTGTTATTTATTAATGCTGAGGGCATGTTGACTGTGAGAATGGTTCCCTACAGGGTTCTGCCTAGGCCCTGCAGCTGGTCCTGTTGGACAAGCAGCCTCTGTTGGATTTCTGGCATCTCATCCCTAAGCATGCCCACTTCTCTCCTAATAGCACTCAGCCTAACTGAATTGGCTGCAGAGAGACCGACTGAGAACAATGACCCAATCGCAGACGCTGCTGTTAGCAGTCCTCCGAGGAATCTTTTCTGGCATTTGTTGCCCCCCAGTTCTTCCTCGGTTACTAAGAATTTCTGCAACAGGTCCAGCATGTGAATGTTCATGTTCAGTGGTATCCTGGGTTTGACCCTCGGGCCTACCTTTGGCCAACTTTGGGGGCAAATTGATATGTTTGTGATACACATCCCAGGGGTCCATACGAACATATATCCACTGGGTGTAGATATGGCAGTTGGTGAGAAGGAGTCCAGGGGCTTCCGGGAGGGCAATGGGAGGTCTGGGTTCTACCACATCACTGGACTCGCCTGATTGTAGGGTGAAGAGGATGCCAAGGATCCAAGGGAGGTTCATTCTGCAATGAACAAAGGTTTTGTTACCTTGAGTTGAGTTGTACTGGGTGAATACTTAATGGTGGTGCATGCCTATGGGGTTAGTGATGCATGCAAGGTAAAAAAAAAAGGTGGAGTGAGGCCGCTATTGGTTATCCACCGCCCTTTGGACTGGGCACTGTTTAAAGAGTCTGATTTGATTTATATGGACCCACTTATAAGCTGGTGTCTGGTTTAGTTTTGACATTCGGATACGATATGCAACTGGCGAAAGTTTACCCACGATCTCATAGGGGTTGGACTAGTTTGGCAGGAACTTTCTCGAGATTCCCACCGGCTTGGTGAAACTGAAGTACAAGACTTTATCACCTATCTGGTATTTGCGATCAGACGCTTTCTTGTCATAGTATGCTTTCTGTCCCTTTACACTTGTTTCCAGGTTTTTCTGGGCCCAGGCAAATGTGGACTGAAGATTGTAAGTTGTTGTAAGTCTACATACTACATACTGTATTGGGTGCTGTGTATGCAGTGGCCATACTCACATCCTCAGGCCTGTACAAAAGATGCAGCAGGAGAGTCATCTCTCCGCCTGTCATCATTTGAAAAGGTGTGACTTCTGTAGTGCGATGTGGAGTGGACCTAATGGCCATCAGCACCAAGGGAATTTTCACATCCCAGTCTTTACCATGGCTGCCAGCATACTTCCTGAGCATGTCCACGATTGTTTGATTGGAAC
The DNA here is from genome assembly GCA_027576075.1 of Cathorops hypophthalmus. Taxonomy (NCBI): domain Eukaryota; kingdom Metazoa; phylum Chordata; class Actinopteri; order Siluriformes; family Ariidae; genus Cathorops; species Cathorops hypophthalmus. The sequence goes on from JAPEKO010000020.1 coordinate 3,419,838, forward strand.
GTTCCACTTGACCTGACAACTGAGGGTGGTAGGCAATGTGGAACCTTGTCTCAACACTTAACATTTCCCACAGAACCTTCATCACCCCAGCTGTGAAATGAGTGCCTCTGTCCAACTCAGTGTAGAGAGGGAGACCCCACCGGCTGAAGACATGGTTCATCAGCAAGAGAGCCGTGGTTTCGGCAGTGTCGTTGGGTGCTGGAAGGTATTCAACCTACTTGGTGAAGGCACAAGTGACGGTGAGAAGGTATCTGGTACCCCACAAAGACTTTGGTACGGAACCTATCTAATCCACTTGGAGATTGGACCAAGGAAATGTGGTCCTTCTAACCTGTAATGGGGCCCTACTTAACAGCTGAGAGGGTCAGAACTGACAGCAGACTAAACACCCTTTGACATACTCAGTAATATCCTTGATCATGGAGGGCCAATAGACTACCTGTTGGAGGGTCTGATATATGGCCCTAGTGCTCCGATAGCCCCCGCATGGGGTGTTGTGAGCATGCAACATCATGAACCCCCTATGGTCAGTTGGAACAATCCAATGGGGTGGTCCCTTGCCATGGGGATGATACACTAGCAACCCTTTCTCCATTTTCAGGCAATGCTGTAAGTTCTGAAAGTGACTTAAATCTGGAGATTGTTGCAGCATGAGTGCTGTGATAGGAAACTCCTGAGGGTCTGTGACAAACTGTCGGATTCTTTGGATCACTGGGTCTCTTTCTTGTATAGAAACTAAGTCAACATAGCCGGGCTGTTGACCTAGATGGACGGTCTGCAACTTAGTGTTGGAGTTCTCATGACTCTCTCTGGCTTGTTGGCAGGTAATGGCATTAACCGTGTAGCTCTGTTTGTCGGTGAGCCATTCCTCTTGAAACTCCCAAGGGGGACCATCCACAGCTCCTGCTTTTGCAAAACGATTGGCTTCATAATTACCAATTTTGTCAGGGCCTGGCATCAGATTGTCCCATTACCTTCTTCCAGTACATGGTCATACCATGGTCTGTCACAATCTTATCACAGGCCAAGAAAAGTTCAGAGTGCTTCAAATCCTTGCCCCTGGTATTTTTCATACCATTCTGCTTCTATATGGGGAAGTGAGAAATTAAGCTATGATGGGCGTAGTTGGAGTCAGAGCACATAATTAGCTGCATAATATCTGCCTTGCAGGCCTGTTGTAACACAATGAGTGCTGCTGTGATCTCCGCATACTGGCTGGTTTTTGCACCAAGCTGGTACTGTTGTGGTGCATCAACTATACTATTCAACCAAACAATGCCCATCCCTGCCTGTACTCTGCTCTCATGGTGGAATGAAAAGCCATCTACAGTATGCAGACCTTTGGGAGGTCCTTACAGGCATTCTCATCATAGTAATGATGATTGGAAGGAAGAGAGGGAGTGGTGGCAAGGAGAGTTTGGTCCTCTGGTTTTCCTTCGCAATCGCAATGGTGGCATCCTGCCAGACCCTGGCCGAAGGCCATCTTGTGGTTCTGAGCATACTTTACCTCAGTGTCATAGCCTTGTAGTGCCATCATCCATGCAGTGATGTGGCTGTTGGACACTCTCCCTTCCCTCAACCTTTGGCTGTTTGAGAAAAAGACCAGCTGATGACAAGTTTTGATGAAAACTTTCTGACCACCAATGTAGCTGCAGAAATGCTTGATGGCCCAAACTGTTATTAGCAGGGCTCTCTCACAGTCTGAGAACTTCAGCTCTATGCCACTCAGGGGGCAACTAGCATAGGCAATGACCCATCTATCTTGATCATATTTCTGTGACAGGGCAGCACTCAGACTATGGGCCGAGAAGTTAGCTTCCAGATAAAGCTCCTTATCCTTGTCAGGATAAGCGAGGCACAGGGCAGAGCAGAGTTTCTGTTTTCGCTCCTGGAAGGCTTGTTCATGAGAGCTTTCCCATTGGAACACTCTATCCTTCTGAAGAAGTTCAGTAAGAGGTCTAGCAATCTCAGCATAGTCCTCGATAAACTGTCGAGAGTAGTTACAGACACCTAAGGAGCTCCGAAATGGTGGTTGGAGCCTTGATATCTTGAATGGCCTGAACTCTCCCTGTTTGGGGTTCAATGTCATTCGCACCAACAAGTGCGACAAACTTTGTCTGTTTGTTCTTCTTTAGTACAGATGCAATGATGTCTCTTTCAAGCATGGGGATCCACCACCAGAGAGAAAGAATTTCGATTCCACCGTGGGTTTTAAACCACAGTCGTGACGTCACTGTATTAGGTATCCGGTTTCATCTCTGTATCCAATACCATTACAGTGAGTGTGAGAAGAATGAGCAGAGATAGAACATGGCATTGAGTACAGGGATTCACAGTTCAAAAGCCGGCATCTGTGATGGTATGAGGGGGCATTAGTGCACATGACATGGGTCGCTTGTACATCTGGGAAGGCATCATTAATACTGAATGATATATACACATTTCAGAGCAATATGCTGCCATCTACACAATCTTTTTCAGGGAAGGCCTTCCTTCTTTCAGCAAGACAATGCCAAACTGCTTTCTGCACATATTAAAACCACATGGCTCTGTAGTAAAAGAGTGTGGGTGCTAAACAGGCTTGCCTGCAGTCCAGATCTGTCTCCCATTTAAAACATTTGGTGCATTATGAAGCGCAAAATGCGACAAAAGGAGACCCCGAACTGCTAAGTAACTGAGGCTGTAGTATATCAGGCAAGAATGGGACAACGTTTCTCTTTCAAAACTACAGCAGTTGGTCTCCTCAGTTCCCAAACGTTTACAGAGTGTTGTTAAAAGTAGAGGTGATGCAACACATGGCCCTGTCCCAACTTTTTTGAAACATGTTGCTGACCTCAAATTCAAAATTTCTCAGTTTTGACATTTGATTAGTTGTCTTTGTAGTATTCTCAGTGAAATATAGGGTTTTCATGGTTTTACAAATGCTCACATCCTGTTTTTATTTACAGTTTACACAGCATCCCAACTTTTTTGGGATGGTATGATTTATGAGCTGGAATTAAACTTTGTTGGCGCTTTAAGGCAAGCAGATCAAATGCAGTTATAGTTAACTAATTTATGTCAGGCTGCTTGAGAATAAACGTGTCCTCAGGTATTTACACACTAACGTGTTTGGTTTTCTTGTTCAGAGACAGCATGGCTCTCCATCGGCTCTTTCAGCTCTCCTCAATCTTCCGCTCATCTGTGAGTGTGACTCTGCGCAGGAACATTGGCCTCTCTGCTGTCCTTTTCAACAAGGCTAAAGAGCTGGACCCCGTACAGAAACTCTTTCTGGACAAAATCCGCGAGTACAGCGTCAAGAGCAAGTGAGTATCGGTGACCATATGGATGAGAGCCATGGATCTTTTGTCATATCCTTGAGATAAATGTCTATTCCTTTCTTGTATAGGACTTCAGGCGGAGTGGTTGATGCTGGCCCCAGCTACCAGAAGAACATGACAGAAGAGATAAACAAACTGCAAAGGTTATATGGAGAAGGTGACCTGACGAAATTCCCTGACTTCAAATTTCCAGGTCAGTGTGGGACCTACGGTAGTACTCTTATAGCACTTATCCACTGAACATCATCCAAACCCAGGGCTGTCTGTATCCTGGACGAGTACATGAGCCGTTTCCCTGTCATGTGAATGTAGGCGGAGTTTCTCGAGAGGTCATTTGATGGGCACAAGTAATGAAGTATATATTAAAAAAAAAGTCTGATTTGATGTTAAAACTTGCAGTGTTGCCAGGTTTCTCTCAGAATGAAAGGAAGCAGGAGACGCAGCGAGTTCATTTTAATGGCAGCACACAAGTAAAAGAATACTTGAACATGTAGTGAAAATAAAGCAAATTTATTTAATGGTAGACTTCATACACAAGCACAACCAAGTATGCCAAGACTGAGTACAAATCTGTAAAAATACAGAGAAACTTGAATGCAAGCCTTATTAGGGAAAAAAAAACCCACAGGCACAGTTGTGTATGTATTTTGTGGAGTTTTAATCCCCTGCTGGCCGAATGGGGATTGTCGTGCCGATGTCCGGCCGTCCATCCGTCCTAGGAAAGGGTGCTCACCTGCTGAAATCAACTTCTCTCTCAATTTGTGGAGAAATTTCACCAAACTTGGCAAAAGGCATTGTTCTATGTCGGTAGTACGCATATTGTTATTTTGTTCAATTCGGTAGCATTTTACCAGAGTTACAGCCATTGATTTAACAACCTTATACTTTGACAATTTCATGAAGGTGTGTTTGCCTTCTGACATCAACTCCTCTCACAATTTTTGGACAAATTTCTTGAAGTGTGGCAAAAGGCCTTGTTAATGACGCTAATACGCATATTGCTAATTAATTTCGTTTGTGAAAAATTTTCCCAGAGTTTTGACCCTTGTTTAAATAACTTGTACTTTGGCAATTTCATGAGGGTGTACACTTTTCTGAAATCATCTCTCAATTTGTGGAGAAATTTCACTAGACTTGGCAAAAGGCATTGTTCTATGTCGGTAGTATGCATATTATTTTGTTCAATTCAGTCGCATTTTACCAGAATTACAGCCTTTGATTAACAACCTTGTACTTTGACAATTTCATGAAGGTGTGCTCGCCTTCTGACGTCAACTCCTCTCTCAATTTTTGGACAAATTTCTTGAAGCGTGGCAAAAGGCCTTGTTATATGATGCAAATACGCATATTGCAAATTAATTTCGTTTGTGAAAACTCTGGGGAAAATTTTTGATCCTTGTTTAAATAACTTGTACTTTGGCAATTTCATGAGGGTGTACGCTCTTTCACCAAATTGAAAAAACGAATTTCACCAAACTTGGCTAAAGGCGTTGTTATATGATGGTTATACACAGATTGAAATTTTGTTTAATTTGGGCAAATTTTACCAGAGTTATACCCTTGATTATTAACACACTTGTGCTTTGGCAATTTCATCAAGGCGTGCTTGCTTTCTGAAATCAACTTCCCTCAAAATTTTTATCCCCCGCTGCCTGTAAGGCCCGAAGGGGGATTATGTTGTGGCGATGTGCGTCCCGGGAAAGATACTCACATTCTGAAATCAACTCGTGTCTCAATTTTTGGAGGAATTTCACAAAACTTGGCAGGATTCTTTGTTATATGTTGGTAACACATGTTGCAATTTCATTAAATTCAGTCACATTTTACCAGAGTTATGGCCGAGTTGCCAGCGGGGGATATTGTACTCTCAGAGCACTCTTGTTTTCTGTACTATTTATGCGCACAACATAGACTGTTCATCTTGGTTATATTATATTCATATAGAGCATTAGCAAAATGAAACTATCTATACTGATCTCTGGAAGATGGCAGGTTTGACTTGGATCATGGGGAAGGAATGTAAGATCAAGCTAAATAGCAGTATCTTAACATTATGGGTAAATAAATAATAATGAATCAGAAATATTGAAGTGTTTTCAATTTGCTCCATTGTTTAACTGCTTTTTTGTCTTGACCAACCCAGGCTGTGTACAGTACTATTTTGCTTGGGGTTAGAGTTCTCTGTTCAGTTGTACTTTTATATGGGTGGTTTGTTTCCTTGGCTGTTTGAGTACTGGTACTTTAACAGAATATTACACTCTGTATTGCTGTCACTTGTTCAGTTGGCACTAGAAATTCTCCGTCCATAAGTTCAGCACTTCACGTACCTGACTTTTGCACTCATCGTACGTTGCTCTGGATAAGAGCGTCTGCTAAATGCCATGTAATGTAATGTTTAAATCCTCCACAAAAAGGACGTTCGAAAAGAGAAACCCCACTAGCCTACAGCTGAAGGTTTTTTCTTGAGTTAATTCCAAGCAGAGATGTTAAACAGCACATCCATGTGTATGATTATTTGATGATCTGCACTATTTTAGGTTCACCTGTGTCTTTTAAGTACAACATGGCTCACTTGTCAGTGACGGGAGTGATGACTGTGCTGTTCAGCAGCGTCTGGTGGAAAATTCTTAGGTGTGACATGTTTCCACCAGATAGTACAATATGATGGAAACAAATCCCTAATCCCACAGTGACATTATTTCCACTGAGTACTTGTGCGAAATGTCATCTTGCAAGAGAGTGTTGAGTCGAGTGGATGTGCAGGTGAAGAGCTTTAATGAAACATGCACAGCTTGAAGTGTATACAGTCCATGATCTTTAAATATGAGCAATTGGCTTAATATTGTGTGTATATATTATAAAATAAAAAAAATGTATGGGTGGCACGGTGGTTTAGTGGTTAGTGCTGTCGCCTCACAGCAAGAAGGGTTTGAGCCCCGTGGCCTGCGAGGGCCTTTCTGTGCGGAGTTTGCATGTTCTCCCCGTGTCCACATGGGTTTCCTCCAGGTGCTCTGGTTTCCCC
>JAPEKO010000020.1:3452054-3465793 GCA_027576075.1 Cathorops hypophthalmus
AAATAAAATGAATTAAAATTCCAAAAAATGATAGTTACACTAATGCAGATCATCGCCGCCTCATGCATCATCAAAATGTGTCTTACGGCCGCCTTTCCCATGTCGCAACGTCACTGGCGGGGTCGGCGTATGGTCAGCATGACTGCGTATATTTTATACGGGGGTGCCTTGAGAAGTTCCATCCTTCTGAAGGGTGCCGTGACTGAAAAAAGGTTGAGAAACACTGAACGAGAGAATGAAAGCAAATTTCGGAGTGAAAGCTAACCTTGTAAGTAAAAGCTAACTAAACTCGTGAATGGTGAAAATGTTGTGAGTAAACGCGAGCTACATAGTGAAAGATAATGACAAAAATACAAAACAGCTAGCGAGGGAAAGCTGACGAGCAAGTGAAAACTAGCAGGATAAAAGTGAGTTACTGATTGAAAGCTAACTATTGAGTAAAAGCTGACTATCAAGTGAAAGCTGATGAGCAAAGTTAAAGCTAGCTACGAAATGAAAGCTTACTAGCGAGTACAATACAACTTGCAAGTGAAAATTGACTAGCACATGAAAAACTAGCAGAGTGAAAGCTGACTAGCAAGTCAAAGCTAGCAGAATAAAAGCTAGCTACTGAGCGAACGCTTACTAGTGAGTACAAGACAGCTAGCAAGTGAACGCTGACTAGCAAATAAATGCTGACTAGTGAGTGAAAAACTAGCAAGTGGAAGCTGATTAGCAAGTCAAAGCTAGCAGGGTAAAAGCTAGTTACTGAGCGAATGCTTACTAGTGAATGCAAGACAGCTAGCAAGTGAAAGCTGACTAGCAAATAAATGCTGACTAGTGAATGAAAAACTAGCAAGTGAAAGCTGATTAGCAAGTCAAAAATAGCAGGATTGCTAGTTTCACTAGCTAGCTACCGAGTGAAAGCTTACTACTGAGTAAAAGCTGACTTGAAAGTGAAGTAAACTAGCGAATGAAACCTGACTAGTGAGTGAAAACTAGCAGGGTAAAAGCTAGCTACTGAGCGAAAGCTTACTAGTGAGTACAAGACAGCTAGCAAGTGAAAGCTGACTAGCGAATAAATGCTGACTAGTGAGTGAAAAACTAGCAAGTGAAAGCTGATTAGCAAGTCAAAGCTAGCAGGATAACAGCTAGCTACTGAGTAAAAGCTGATTAGAGAGTGAAGTAAACTAGCGAATGAAACCTGACTCGTGAGTGAAAACTAGCAGGGTGAAAGCTGACTGGCAAGTGAAAAACTAATTAAATTAATTAATTTTTACTGCAGTGGAAATCTGCACCAAAAATCTTTATGCCAGTGATCTTTTTTTTTTTTTTAGATATTTATATTGTGCAATGAATAAAAATACTCATCATTAGTTCAATTGTTTATTAATTTTGTTAATCATTTATTTAATTTGGACTTAATTTGTACATTTTTTTTTATTGACATCAACAAAAATATAGATACTTTTAGGCACCAGGATGAGAGAAAAGCTGAGTGAATAGACCAATAAACTGAGAGATGAGCCGAAAAGCGTTCTTTAACCGTTTAATTCAATTTAATTGAAAGCGTCGGTGAAATGTTACACCATGCACACGGCTGGCATTCATTATTTATATCACGCTTCAGGACCTCTTTCCATTTCCCTGTACACAACATCTGTGACGATTACTGTCCAATTTCCACGACAAGAAATAAAAAAATCATGTTAAATTTTTAACCGTTCATTGTCATTATAATTGCCTATGTTTACACGGTATTTAATTTTACTCACATCATATCTTTCCTGAATGTTATTTTTCTAAATAGCGTATTCATTTGTGAGCTGTTGTTTGTTGGTTTGAGTTTTATCAGGTATTTTTTTTTTTCTAGAAAAGCCGTATTTTGGGAGGTTAAGTAAATATAATCTTTTGTTAAATTAATAATTGCTATTCTGACCGTTTCGCAATAGTCTTCAAGCACCAATTAAAAGAAAAAAAATTTAATTTTAAAAAATTGAAAGCTAGGTGGATTGTTTCTGAAAGAACAGAATTTTGTGCAAAAATCTGAAAGTGTCCAGATTGCTTTAAAACTTTTAAAATTAATAATAATAATACACTCTTTTAAAAGCCTTAAATCTTTTAAGAACATTACATTTTGAAGAAAAAGTTTCTAAGTCACTTGGCTGGTGTGACGATTCACAGATTGTTTTTAAAATGTAACCGGAATTATTAACACGATTATGATAGAAATTAACATTTTATTAAAATAAAATGATTATGTAAAAATAGCAGCGTTATTTTTTTACAGCATTGGCATTATCGTGTGATTTGAAATAACATTAATTAGATCATTAATCATTAAAAAAAAAAAGCTAATATAATGCCACGTCTCTTTCATGGCCCAGGTCCGTATTTTTAATGCATGCGCGCTTGCTCAGTGCGACCTCAGGCGCCGCACCCTCTTTTTTCTACATCTTTTCAAATCAAGTTACAGTTTTTAGTTAGTTTGATTATTTGTGTTTTATGTTCGCCGTGTGACTCCACCAAGGTTCTTGTCTTCTTCTTTAATTTTCATCTTGCCTGCCTGAAAACAAGACTCGAGGTGTTGGTTGGCTTTGGTCCTGAAGTAACGGTTGCCTTTTAGTGGCCTTTCTGTGTGAGTTTTTGGGAGGCGATGGCCCCCGGGTAGGAGGTAGGGAAGGATGTATTGTTAAGACTAAATCAGCATGAGCGGTTGAGCAAGGCTACGTTAAGGTGCTGTGGGAGGGGTATAAGGGGCATAGAATGGAGGAGTGGGGGGTTAAAACTTTCCCCAACAGCTTTTTTCCTTTACAGGCCACATCAACCAGATTTTTGCGGGCACTGGGTTTCCTAACAAACAATCCCTTTAGACTTAAACAGACTTGACACTTTCCTTTGTGGTAGCCCAAAGGTTCTGGATGCTTTCTCACCGGGGGAAGAAGGCGGCGGCAAGCTGGACAATGTGAATGTGGAACAGCTTCGTTTGGCGATGGATGCCATATTGTCTGGGAAACAATAAGACAGTACAACTGGAACCTGACAGGAGCACCTTAGACGGCCTTGCTAATGAGCATGGTGAACGTTTCTGGAAATACTGAGCTTCTTCATAATCAAACTAATGATCAGTCAGCAGGGGTGACACACATCACTGACGTCACTCCTACCATCATACGTTTTTTTTTTTTAATCATAACATTAAGGTCGTAACGTGATTACAATGGCCTATAACGGTATAACAAACCAAAAATGCAACAGCAAACCAGAAAATGCGCCAACAAAACAAAAAATAGAATAATATTAACTCAAACGGAAAGGAGAACAATGCTCGTTGCTGATTGGACACGGCATGTGACTATCACAAGGAATAAGAATTGCACTTTTTCAGTCTGTTTGTTACTTCACGCTCTCCTTTTCCCATCGTCTCTCAGACGGTCTCACGCTGCAGCCAATCAGCAACGAGTACAGTACCAGTCAAAAGTTAGGACACTCCACTCATTCATAGGTTTTTCTGTATTGTGACTATTTTCTACATTGTAGAACAATACCGAAGACAAAACTTTGAAATGACATATGGAACAAAAAAAAAGTTTCATATTTTAGATTCTTCAAATTATCCACGTTTGCCTTGATGGCGCTTTGCACACTATTGGCGTTATCTTAACCAGCTTCATGAGGTAGTCACCTGGAATGCTTTTCAGTTAACAGGTGTGTCTCGTCAAAAGATAATTAGTGGATGAGTTTCTTTCCTTCTTAATGAGATCAAACAGTAAATAGTAAATAATAACAGCGCAAATAATCAAATAGCCCTATTCAACGCCACAACTGTAGTAATCCATATTATGTCAAGAGAAACGACAGGCCATCGTTACATTAAGACATTAAGTGACTTTTAATGAATTTTTAAAGAAAAAACACTGAATTAGAAGGTGTGTCCAAACTTTTGACTGCTACTGTATATGATGTTCAATAAGGACCTAGCCTTCCTGCTTTAAGTTCATGTTAATGTTTTCAAATTTGTTGTCACGCTTTTGGTTTGTTATTGTGTTTTGTAATTGTGCAAATAGATCATAGTAAAGAGAGCATTATTCAAAAAGCCACATACCTTTTACCGGTCAGCTTTCAATCCTTTGGAGGAACTACGGCAGTTTGTAATGATGACAAATTGGTCGTGGGTTGAACTTGGTGTCTTTTTCTCGCCATTTTGAGTAAAAATCATCAAAAACATCATCATCCTTACCACAAGCATTGTAACTGATAACAAAAAGAAAAGTACTGAGTCATGGAAGGAAGCTGAGCTGGTAATGCAAACGGTCCTCAGGGTGCACCATGAGGTACCCCGACAATTCAAGATTTCTGGAGGTGAGTAAAAACAAATGTGAGAATCCTGATTACCTGGCTGAGATATGTTCTGAGCCATGATTGAACCAAAAAAGTCTTTTGGGCATTATTGAACTAGCAACACGAATATTTAAAGCTTCGTCAGTCAATCAACCATCATGCTGAACCAAAAGGCAAAAGGTGCCACATGGATTGATCACGCTGCACAAATTGAATCATACAAAGTGGTGCTACTCATAGCATTGACACGATTGGCCTGAAGAGCATTCCAGAAATCAAAGCTCGGAGCTACCGCTACGTTGCGATGCCATTTTCTTACACTTTAAAACGTCAATCTTTGATCTCAACTTGCTGTACAGGAATGATTCCGGGTAGGATTCAGGAGGCAGCTTACCTTGCTTCTACCTCCAATGCGCTTGTCCAGCATGGTATCGCATGAATAAATAAGCCTACACTTGAATATACGTGTCACTGGGTGATTTCTTGCCGTTTGCTTGCTCTGTAAGGTTTAGAAGGCACACCACCCCGCCTGTCTCCTTCAATGGGCCGGCTCTATTGATTCCCCTCTGTTCGTCCTCTGTCGCTTTCCTCGCTGTAACCAATGAAGAGAAAGAGAAACACAAACGAGTGAGAGAGAATTCTTCTCTTTCCCTTATTCGCAAGTATTTGAGAGATATTTATCTGAATGTAAAAGTAAAGCTTGTTCTCAGAATCAAGATATATTCTCACGTGTGTATGTATAATCTTCTCCAAAAAACATATTTGTGCTGTTTTTTTGGTTTTGTATTAAATTGTCCCTTACTATACCATATTATACTACACTTCCTGTTCACAGGAACCTCCACGTTCACCAACAGAGCAGAAACACTATGAGTTAACGCTCGGAGAACGTATTGTTGTTTGAAAGCCAAAAAACAGCACGCTGGCCGCAGTGATTGCTGATTGGACTTTTGAAATAAAGCTGACTAATGAGGAAATGGATTAAAGCTACATTCAGCATTTACAGAAACAGCACCACAGTCAACCCAAGACTAATCCTGTGCCCAAGAACAAGGCAAATATATTACAGATTTTGGGGAAAAAAATTTTCATTTGCAAGGTTATATCTGGCTGACTATAATACATCAAAAGCTGTTTTATTGTATTATTGGTGATATATACTCCTTCAGGTTAAGGTGTGTGGAAAAGAGTAGCACAGTCAGCCCTTTTGGTAACTAATTAACAGAAAAATGGCTGACTTGGTAAAGATGGACAGCCTTATCACTGGGACATGTCCAGCAGGTGACCTTCCCAAACTGCTGCCCCTTTCAACTTTCAACAGTCCAGACTTCCAAATACACACACCTGCTGAAATTCCCATCACCACTATCTTAGGATACCAACGTCTTTCACAGTCTAGAAGAGCAAAACATGATGCACCATTTCCTGCCTATCAGTAAAACAATTAGGAGTAATTGAAACGATGGAGGGACTCCAGAATGGGTTCTGAGGTCCAGTCCTAGGTATTTCCTCCTGCACTGGCTCTACTTCAAATGCTTCATATCCATCTAATCAAGCCCTTACTTACCTGGAATTGGTTTGGGAGTATGAAAAGCTCAAGCCTGTGTAGACCCGGTAGTCCCTTGAACTGGATTTGAGAACCCGTAGCCTACTGTAGGCACCACAGTGGATTTGCATTTCAGTGAACTAGTACAGGGTTTAGCTTACTGGTTTGCATGTTTAATCTAACTCGCAACACATCTCAGCCAGGTAATCAGATTCTAACATTTTTATCTATTCAGAAACGTGGAATAGCTGGTGGGTAATGTATCTCAAGGCCCTTGTTAAGACCCTTTGGTCAACCTTGGATACTAAAGTAGCTAAAATCTGTTTGTTGGATATTTCTTTTTACAGGCACTTGAGCACTTGGGGCAGGTGTGTTGAAAGTTGGGCTGTAGTAAAGACCACCATTGTCAAGTCCAAGACCAGAACTAGCCAAGATCAAGTCAAGACCTAGTCTTAAGGGGTCAAAGCCAAGTCGTGTTTGAATCCAAATGAAAGCCTGACCGAGGCAATATCAAGACCATCAAATCCTTTTTGAGGCCAAGCCTTTTCTTTAATTAGTTGGATTCATTTGTACATTGTGCCAGTGATTATTCTGTTTTTGAGATGAATGATTGTTTCTTGTCAGACTTTGTGCCTGTGAAAAGAAAACACAAATATTATTTTTCAAACCTAAGGTTCATGAACAAGACCATATTTAGCAAGACCAATGGCCAAGCCCATATATGAGTCTCAAATTCCAAGACAAATCCAAAGTTAGCTTAGTCAATACTAATTCAGTCCTAGAAAACGAACTTACCTCAACTCAGATAGGAAACATCCCAGAAATGTATAATGGCAGGTGTACCGCAAGGACCACCTTAGGGTTCTTTTGAATTATGGTCAACCTTGGATACAAATGTCCTTCCTTCCTGTGCCAGGACCTGGTATTCCCAGGCAGTCTCCCATCCCGGTACTAACCAGGCCCTTAAGGTGCACTGGGTGGTGCTGATCTCTGTGTCTATAGTCTTCGGTCTCTTGCCTATTACATAGATGGGGTTACAGTGGGGGGCTGGTCCTCTGGTAACCGCAAGAGTTCGACTCCCTACGCGCATCTGTATTGTGGCATGCCTCACCAGATGGCCATAGATACCATTTTTACGATGGTCTTTGGTATGACTCAACTGCAAGTAGAACTCACAGTCTCCCGGACGAAAAGCGGACACACTAAACACTAGGCCAACTCACACTCGGATACAAATGTAGCTAATATCTATTGATTGGCTCATTGTCTTAGCTACAATGCAAAACTAATAAAGGCAAAACCAGATCAACCAGTAGGCCAGGTTGGAAACAGGTACATTGCTGAGGGACTGTTAGTTGTTATTGTTGCTTTTGACGTAACTGGGAAAGGAATATTCTTAACCAAGCATGATGGGATACTCAGTGGTGATTCGAGAGGTATGGTGGTGTAAATTGGTGGTGTGGTCAGATGATCTGGAAATCTTCAACAGGAGCAAGGATAAGGATAATGATAGTTTCTCGGAAATTGAAAATGCCCTTGATATATTTCTGAAAATATTGCAATTGGTTTTCAGGGAAATTAGTTGTGTTCAGTCCATTTATTTCCTGATTTTATTTTATTTTTTTACTTTAATTAAGCAAAAAGTTACAAAATAATTTCATAATTCTTAATTATTATGCAATTCTTTTTTTTTTACAACAAAATACTTCTAAAGAGATATAGACAAAATCGGTATCCTATACCCCTCATCCGCACTGCAGTTTCATCCTTTCTGTTTAGGAAGTTATCCGTATAACAGTAAGTAAGGAATTGTGAAATGTTTGATGAGGAAAACGTCTGTTTCAAGCCGATCGATCGAGTGTTCCTCTCTCCTGCGTGACCTCAGTCCTCACGGGTGTTAAAACCTATTAACCTTTGGCCTCCCCTGACTTGCCTCGACCTTCAGCATCAAAGGAGGTAACACTGAAAGATGACCACCACTCTGGCCTTCTGTTGACCAAACCCAACACACACACATACAAAAGGCAAGGCACACTCCGCAAATAATACTATTAACTAATCAATACCGGGGCCTGAAAAGGGAACCGGGTATGTTTTCCATTTGAAAAGAGGAAGACGGGTGCCATGCTCTTTTCAACGGATCATCAGTGTCTTCGTTCAGGCACACCCATCGTATCCCACGCATGTAGAGAGACTATGGAATGGACAGAATTGTGCAGTCAGTACCAACGATTAACCAACAATTACAATTATCATAAAAACACATCCAGCAAGACACTAACGGATGAAAATATTTTTTTTTCCTCAAGCAAAAAACACAACTATCATGGCTATGTGTATGAAATGTGAGCTCATTCAAGCACCATCCACCCCCTGACCTCATTCACCAATTTCGGGACACGCCCCAATCTCAGACCGCACATTGACTCAACTCAGTCTCAATCGAAAAATATCTAAACAAGAAAACATTTTTGCAAAGCCCGATTTACAGTACACCTTTCAAAGTGTGAGGAGATGTACGTCAATAAAATGGATTATTACCGATAAGCAAGTTCACCGTTTATTCCACTGCTGGAGAAACAGAGAAATGGAAAACGCCACTTTGCTCGATCCAAAACGAAGAAAAAACAACTAGAGATAATCATGACCAGATCTGAATAGAATTCACATTTTGGTTCAGTTTTGGTATTTTGGGATTAAAAAGGATGATAAAACCTGTCAATAATCCAGAAAGTGGATAACACTCGAACGTACCTTCATTTATTAACTTTTTTTAAATTCCAGTAAACCCAAATATACTGTACAGGAGAGCGAGGTTTGGAAAAGACGTGGCTTGACAAGCTCTGATCTGACACATGGATCGCACTGACCTATAGTTTGTTCCAAGATTAGAACATTGGACTCGGTTGTGGGTTTTTTGCACGTAGCTGTATAAAACGCAGACCTTACAGTACAACGGTCTGGATCGGTCCATTTCGGAAAAATTGTGAGAAAACTTTAAACACTCGAGAGAATATGTTATTCACGTGGCCCAATCTTACTGTGGCGTGAAGGTCACTATGTGGCATCGCTACGCCTGCGATGTGGGTCGGGCCAGTGGCTTTTAGACCAAAATGAATGATTCAATCTGCACAGGAATACAGTTAGAGTAGAAATCGCTTCTATAACCCAATCTATTTTCTATCCACTGTTCAAATTTCAAGCAGTGGGACAAAATGTGCAATTATGAAATATATATTTATAAAAGATTCAATGTTTTTGGTTTGTTTGTTTGGTTGGTTTTTTTTTTACACGATCTCGTGTTGAGGTTTGGTTCAACCCCAGGATGGAAAAATATCCTAATGTGATTCTTGTACAGTATCACGAATCCAGAAATAGGACGTTATTGGAATACGCACGGATTTCACTCTCTTGGTCCGTCTCGGAGGTGTTTTGGAGTAAAAGGCACGTCATTCTCAGTCTTGGGTCTTTACGCACTGGTTCGCTCCAATGTCTTTTGGGCCAAAATGAGTTATCAGTTTACCCAATTCAGACAAAATCATTAATAAAATGCCATGCGTGGGTTTGAGCTGAAGGTGCACTTCAACAAAAATGCTTATACATGATCTGGTCTTTTGTGCATTTGTTGCCTGAAGTTAGTCCATGTTGCTTTGTTATATCTCTGAACTGCATTTTGTTCTGTATGTGTCTCTAAGAAGATCCAGAAGTACAGTAGACTCTGATAAGATGATCAAATTACTGTAATATGTAGTAAAAGGATTTGAATGGATTTAGCAGGTTTGCTAAAATTTGGATATGATTCCAAATTTTGGAAAAAAAAAAAAAAAAGCACACCTTGCCCAATCCTGATTTGCCATGTTGGTTCAATTCAGCAGTCCAAACTCACCAAAAAACAAATTCGACAAAAACAAAAGAAAGAATATCAAATCAGCATCTTTTGGGCCAAAATGAAAAAAAAAACAAAAAACATGTTATGATTGATAACCTGTATCTAAAAGTGTATTACAGGGATCTATGAGTAATCTAATATCATCATGTTAGTCAAAAACATTCTCTTGCCCATGCCATGTGGTTTGATCCATCGGCCCACAAGCTTCAAAAACAAGTTATTAAAGCTACGCTGCGAGAAAAATAACACTACATATTACATTTACAACTATTTCCATGATTTAATCTGGTCGGTTATTTTCTCTACACTATTCCGTAAAGTTTTTTTTTTTTTTAAATCAGCACAAGGGCATTTTGGGCTGAGATTCACAAAAAAAAAAAAAAAGAGAGAAATAATTGACCAGATCCAATGTCGAGGTTTTGTTCATTCATCACTACACGAAGTGGCACCACAACACCTGCGCCATATCCAAAAATCCCTCGTTCTGATTCATAACGTGTATCCAAGGGTGTAAAGGATCTAAGAATATCATGAGGTAATTATTGGGCGATATTCGTCATAAAGTTGAGATTTAATTTCATTGAACGGTAGTATTCATAAACATGGTTTTGGGAGGAAATGTTGCTTTGCCCAACCCTGATCCGCCAACTCAGTGGCCCAAAAGCCTCAAAATAAGTTGTTGAAGCGACACAATGAGAAAAAATAAGACTATGAAATAGATTCAATCTGGTGTCGAAGAATTAAATAACTTAATGCTGACTTTGGTGCCATTTGGGCCAGCATGCATGCTGCAGCTAGCATCTATTGCAAGATTTTATTCATTCTTTAGCGAATATGCAGAAATATACCCGTTTTTGAGCACGGCTCTAATCATAAGTGTGGTTTGGAGGGGGAGCGTTGCCTTGCCCAGCCCTGATCTGCCATGTGGAGTTGGTGAACATGGACGGCGACAATGCCAGGTTTCGGGACGCTCAACAACTACTGTAGAAATAATATTAAATCTTCAATCAGAATTTATTTACAGCAATGAAGCTGATATTGTTGTTCATGCACTTTTGTATGTAAAGTACTTTAGAAGAGTTTGGCTTCCTATTGAAGAAGTGAGATGCGTGTCAAACAACAACAAAATGTTAGCAAAACTAGGAACGAAATTCGAAATCATATCCATTCAGCTCTTGTGTGGTGTTTGTGTGGTGTGTGTGTGTGTATGATGCTGCATCAAGTGTACCATGTGGCATCGCTGCACATGCATCCGAGGCAGAAACGCTACGCTCTGAACGTTGCTTGTGTATCTTCAAAGCTCCAGAAA
This sequence comes from Cathorops hypophthalmus, assembly GCA_027576075.1. Lineage (NCBI taxonomy): Eukaryota > Metazoa > Chordata > Actinopteri > Siluriformes > Ariidae > Cathorops > Cathorops hypophthalmus. The sequence continues at coordinate 3,463,119 of JAPEKO010000020.1, forward strand.
TGACGATAATGAAATTGTTGTGCAAAATTGATAACCTCTGAGATGATGCATGGATTTAGAAGGTTGTAAATCATGGTCCAATCACAGCGATGCATTACGGAGAGCATGTTCCACTCCTCAGAGGAGAAGACTGTGGAAAGCTCATACCATACTCGTTCACACACACATACACACACAACCCCCCCCAAAAAAAAGTTGCACCAAACATTCCAAAGAAGAAAGATGAAGAGAAAGAAGGAGAGATGGAATACCTCATGGATGTGTCGCAGAGGAAGAGAAGCAGAGGTGTGGCAGTGCGAAGAGGAGGAGAGACGCTACTCATGCCCGGAGGGAGAGAAGGAAAGGAAGGAGGGATGAAAGAAGAGAAGTGCACCAGCTCCTGTTTTTTTTTTGCCTTCGTCCCACTGGCCAAGAGTGAAATCAGGCTCTGATTGGTGGATCTCATGGGCTGAGGCCCCTCCCCATTTTCCTCCTTCTTCTACCCTGTCAGGCCGAGTTAACGGAGCGAAAGAGAGAGATGGAGCTGCCTCGCTCCTTCTCGTCCTCTCAGGTCCCCCCGCTGGGAGATGGGGTGGGCAGGTGGGGCAAGAGTGCGAGGAGTGACCAACGCCGCCATACCCCCCCCCGACCCCCTTTCACTCTCACTCTGTCTCTCACTCCGTCTTGCTTTAAAATTGTAAATCAACAAATCTCCACACGCTCAAAGTTTTAGGTGTGCTGATGTACCCAGTGTGAGAGAAGAGGGTGTGATGGAGAAAGCGTGAACTTGCAGGAACAAAGCGGATTGGAATCCAGAGTAGTACAAAAAAAAAAAATGGCGAAAAAAACCCCTTCCTTTCTCTTTTTATCCTGCATATTCTTTCTCTCGCTCTCTTGTTAGATTACTTCCACGTCTTCTCATTTCTCATACAGGACAAGTATTGATTTCTTCCCCCTTTCCGACGCTGTGCTCTCGAGTTTTGCACCCTGAGCACAACCCATGATGTAAAACCAAAAAACAAGAAGTAAATAAGAACCTGAAACCAGAAATCACACAACAAAACAAGGCATTTCTGTTGAGACGTTTGGAACGACACTTCTTCCGGAAGGTTCTATCGAATAAAAAACGTGTATTGATTCGTTAGTGCTGGACATCCTTGCTCTTGCTGACCCTCACCACCATAACGCTATGCAAATGCGATGACCTTTGGCGATACGACCTCGAGCCTCACGCATCCCCTCGGCCCTTCCCCCTGCCTTCTCTCTCAGTGTCCAGTGACCTCTGACTGTTCCCTACACCCGGGTTGTGAGGTCAAGACCTCCTGAGGGATGGCGTGTGCCGTAAGTCCCCAGAGAGGCCTGTGTCCGTTGTTATGGATATGATCTGAGGGACCAGGAAATCCCTGAGCTGTTACATAACGTGGTAGTGATCAAAAAATATGCAGTGCCACCATCTTTACACTCGGTTCAGAGTTTGTTCGCTGAACAACAAACTTGATCGACAAAAAAGCAGTCAAGTTTTGGTGTACATTGTTGGTATGACGAGCCTACAATGCTGCTTAGATAAGAAATAACAGAATGACAGATGCTTTGTGGTTTCTTAACAATTCCTATCTGTAGTAAAGTACGTATACAGTGGGATAAAATGTCAAGCCGATAAGAGTCTCTTCAGACAAGATTCAATCCCGGATCAAATATGGTTCAGGAACATACGGTCAGTTATGATGACGGTAAGTGCATCACACTTTCACAAGTATTGCTGAGTCCTAATTAGTCAGAATTTAGATTCTGGCTTTACGCTGTACATGATTATGTCTGAGGGTCATGGAGAGCATAAAACGTCCTCGTAAAACTTTTCCGTTCATTGGTCAGAAATACGGCAACGGGAAAAGGTTAACAAACCCTTAAATGAAGCTGTTTCCAAATTCAGTCCATATTTTCTATCCCAGAGTTGTTGTTGTTGTTGTTCAGGCTTAAAGGTGGGCCAGTGCTTGTGTTTTAAAATGGTTATCTAGATCAGTGTTTCTCAACCATTGGGCCACGGCCCATTAGGGGCCGCAAGGTGCCATCTAGTGGGCTGCGATTTTTTTTTTTCAAATTTGAAGCCAAATACTAAATAGTTCAGGATGTCGTAGCATCCCAAATCTGGTAGCTGGTTTGCCAAACATTTTTCAAGTGGAATAAATACATTTGTGGGTAAATTAAGAAGAGCAAGCCTTTATTTTTGTAAAGTTCCTCCTCTACATTTTACCTGTACATGCATGCACAGAGAGAGAGAGAGAGAGAGAGAGAGAGAGAGCAGTTGGCAGAATAAATAAATACGGCCATCCTGTATAATTGTGGGTAAATTATATGGATCTGTGATGCCTGCTGGAAGTGAAGAGCAGGGAGGATTGAGAATCGGGCGGCTGTGGTTTGTTTACACCCGATAATAAAACTTCTACATTTTTCCATCTAAGATGGCGCCGCAGACGGCTGCCTCGGTACCTCGCTCTCTCGTACTTTCTATGTTTTTGTGTAATTGTTGTGTTAATTCTTCTCTGTGCTCTCACGGAATGCCATGCTGAGGTTTTTTCTCTTCATGTTTCCACATTGTGCTCTCTGATAAGAGCATAATGTGGGGTGTTTTTTTCCTCTCATCTCTCGTTTCTCTGCCTCTCCCCTCCCTAATCTCTCCTGCTCCTGCTGACTCGTCT
>JAPEKO010000020.1:5721282-5734427 GCA_027576075.1 Cathorops hypophthalmus
GACTGGATCTGGTGCTCCCTTTTTAGTGAGATCAGTCAGCGGGCTGGTGATGTCTGAATAATTAGGTATGAACCTACAATAGTAGCCAGCCAGTCCCAGGAACTGTCTCATCCCCTTTTTGGTCTTGGGCCTTGGGCAGGCCACAATCGCTGCAGTCTTGTTAATTTGGGGATGCACCTGCCCATGACCCATGTGGAAACCCAGATACCATACTTTCACTTACCCAATTGCACACTTTTTTGGGTTTGCTGTGAGACCTGCACGTCTTAGTGACTTTAAGACAGCCCTAAGGTGTTTGAGGTGCCGCAGCCAATCATGGCTATAGATAATGATGTCGTTGAGGTACACTGCTGCGTAGGTGGCGTGAGGGCAGAGAATCCTGTCCATGAACCGCTGGAATGTCACGGGACCCCTAAATAACCCAAAAGGAAGCGTGATGAATTGGTGCAACCTAAATGGTGTGGAAAAGGCCGTTTTTTTCTCAGGATAGAGGAGTCAATGGGATCTGACAGTATCCCTTTGTTAGGTCCAGTGTTGAATAAAAGCAAGCAGCACCTAACTGATCAAGCAACTCGTCAATGCGAGGCATTGGGTATGTGTCAAATTTAGACACCGCATTGACCTTTCTATAGCCCACAGAGAACTGGACTGACCCATCAGACTTGGGAACCAGAGCCACGGGGCTGCTCCAGTCACTGTGGGACTCCTTGATTATGCCCATTTCAAGCATGGCCTTGAGGTCATCCCAGACCACCTGTTTTTTGTGTTTGGGCAAGCGGTAAGGCCGGCTCTACACCACCACCCCCGGGGACATCTCAATGTGGTGTTCTATGAGGTGAGTGTGGCCGGGCAGGAGTGAGAACACATCGGAGAACTCCCTCTTGGCCACCTCTGTGAGTTGGGCCAGTGAGAGGTGGTCTCCACAATGGACTGGAGTAGCTTGAGACATTAATAATTTTTTTTGTACCTCCAGCCCCAGCTCCACCTTCTCTGGGACTACCGACACGAACACCATGGGGACCTCCTCATTTCAATGTTTAAATGTTTAAACAGGTTGAGGTGGTAAATTTGCAATGCCCCACCCCTGTCCGTATGCCTCACCTCATAGTCGATGTCCCCAAATCGCCGTGCTACCTCGAAGGGCCCTTGCAACTTGGTGATTAATTTGGAGCTTGACATGGCAATAATACGAGCACTTTGTCTTCCACTGTGAATTCTCTAAGGCACATGCCCCATCATACAGTCTGTTGCTGTTCCTACCACAAATTCTCCTGGCTTAAGTGAGTGAGTGTGTGGAGTTTTGCATGCAGGTTGAGAAAATATTGAATTTCGTTCTTGCTAGGTGAAGGTCCCTCCTCACAGTTTTCATGCAGCACATCCAAAATGCTGCGCGGCTTATGCCCATATACTAATTCGAATGGTGAAAACCCCATGGAGGCTTGTGGGACCTCTCAAACTGCAAATAACAGGGGCTCAAGCCATTTATCCAAATTATGTGCATCCTTGCTTACAAATTTCCAAATGAAGTTCTTGAGTGTCTGATTAAATCATTCTACTAAGCCATCTGTTTGTGGGTGATAGACACTGGTGCGGATAGGCTGAATTCCCAATAACTCGTACAGTTCACGCAGTGTGCATGACATAAACACAGTGCCTTGATCTGTCAGGATTTCTTTCGGAATCCCAACCTGGGAGATAATACAGAAGAGTGCTTCTGCAATACTGTGTGCTGAGATACTGCAGAGATGCACTGCTTCCGGATATCGCGTTGCATAGTCCACCAGGACTAAAATAAAGTGATATCCCCATGCTGACCAATCTAATGGCCTGATGGGATCCATCCCAATTCTCTCAAAAGGGGTCTCGATTAGAGGGAGAGGGTGCAAAGGCGCTTTTGGAGTGGCCATGGGATTTACTAATTGGCATTCGTGGCATGCTGCACACCTCCGATGGACATCCCCGCGAATCTCTGGTCAATAGAACCTGGCCATTATTCGGGCTAGTGTTTTATCCTGCCCTAAGTGTCTGGCCATGAGATTAAAGTGAGCCACATGGAATATGAGTTCCCTACAGCTTTTTGGGATTAATAACTGTGTTATTTGTTCTCCAGTTTGAGTGTCCTGCAGTACTCGGTACAACCTATCCTTAATAAAAGCAAAATAGGGAAAGGCCAGTGTCGCGCTTGGCTGGAGAATTTGACCATTGATTACTCTCACTTGGTCAAATGCATGACACAGAGTCTCATCTCATAACTGCTGTAATGGGAAATCCTCAAGGTAATCCCTGAGAGAGGGAGGAGGGGCAGGCTGCTCCTCACTCCTTGTGTCACCTTGATGCAGAGCTGACATAGATGGCTCTGTGACAGCTTTCCAGCCAATGCCAGACCAGGATCTTCCCATGGCATATTAATGGAGGACCCACCACTTATTATGTGTTCTATTAGTTCTTTAAATCCAGGCCAATCAGTCCCCCAAATCAGTGAATGGGTGAGATGAAGATGATCTGCCATCTTTATGCTTTTCTCCCTGAAATAGAATGTGGATGGACACTAAAGGGTAGTTGTGAACATCCCCGTGCATACGCAATACCTTCACCACTTGTGCTCTCCCCAATGCCTCACTTTGCACTAGGCTTTTGTGGATTGAGGTCTGGTTACAGCCGGAAACTACCAAGGTGTGATACGTATCCCCTTGTACACTTACCGGTATGTGATACGCTCCAGCCCAATTAAGGGCGGCTTCTGACATGTTGGGGATCCGGACCACTGCTCCCATCTTCATCGCAGAGCACTGACTTTGAAGATGTCCCGGTTCCTTGCAGTGCCAGTATACTGGCCCAGGCTCTCCCTCTGCTCTGGTGGTATGGACATCACTCACCTGAGGGGAAGAAGACACGGACAAGGAAGGGGAAAATGGGAGGACACCACAGGTGCGTCAGGCCAGCTGAGGTGGAGCCAGCCCCTGTCTCCACAGTGGGGGAACAGGGTGAGGACAGGAAGCAGAGGGAGAGGGGGAGAGAGAGAAAAGAGGAGAAGAGGAAACACATCTTCCTGCTGTCAGAACCACCGCCATGTAGTCTTCTGCCAGTTCTATGGCTTGTTCCAGCGATACTGGGTGATGACACTGGACCCACTCCGCCGTTCCTTATGCAACTCGTGATAAACTGCTCCAGTGTCACCAGGTCAATAATTCCCTTGGCGTCATGGTCATCCATCCTCAGCCACCGCCGGCAGGCATCCCGAAGCTGTTGGCCAAACGCGAACAGTCGGCCAACCTCCTCCAACTTCAGTGCCCAGAAGCACTGATGCTGTTGTTCTGGGGAGTGGCTGACGTGCGGTAGAATGGCTCGCTTCAAGTCAGCGTAGATGAGTCGGCTGTCGGTGGCGAGCTGAAGCATGGCGAGCTGCACCTCGCCAGTCAGCAGTGGAAGTAGGCGCACTGAGTACTGCTCGACTAGCCACGCCCATGCTCCGGCTACTTGCTTGAAGAGTGCGAGGAAGGCTTCTGGATTGTTGTGAGGACCTATCTTCATTAGGGTGAGGTGGGGAGGGTCCGCTGTGGTGGCGGTCGAGGACCCTGCCGACACGAGCAGGTGCCAGAACACCTGGCAGTCTTCTTGCTGGGCCAACATCAAGGCTTCAAAGCATTGCTCTTGTTCCTTCTGGAGGGCAATCAGCATCTGATGCTGGTTCTGTTGGGCTGTGGCGAGGGCATGAATGAGGTCCTTGAACGGCGAGGACTCCATAGATGAGCTCCCTTCTGTACTCCCAGGTTTCGGCACCACTGTGATAATTCCCTGTTGCGGGTGGAGTACAGAAGTATGGCAGGCAGGGGCTAGTGTTCAACAATCATTTATTTTTATAGCTTTTCAGCTTTCTGGCTCCACTAGGACATGAACACACACACACACATTAATTGACACCAGGTGTAATGACTTGGCCACTTTCCTTCTCTGACCCCGCCCTCCATTCACAAACTGACGCTTGGCCACGCCCCCACTGCCACAGTCATTTTTGTGTTTATCTGTGTTCCTTTTAATGGAACCCAACTTTGTGAGTCATCTTATTAACTCTAAGAACGTCTTTGTAGTGCTCTGAAGAGATGATGTGGTGGTGTGCACAAAAAAAGAGGGGGAGGGGGTCAATGGCTATAAAAAAAATGGTTACATGCCATATCCGTGCACATATATTTTCCCCCATGCAACGAGGAGGATAGTTAGAGAAGCAAAAATTTCTCCATTGTTTACGGTCAGAATTTTGCAGAAATACTATGTTTTGTGGTTACAGATTCCAGCAGGACAATGATCCAAAGCATCCAGTACATCCAAATTCACATAAAAAAGGAACGTAAGAATAAAAAGAGGTCAGAACACTACTCTGAGTCTTGAAAATTTAATCTTCAAGCAGGTGGTCTTTTGTGGAGGGTAGAAAAGAAAGGCACACTATTTTGAAGGGAAAAAAAGTGGACAGAAAAGACATCATCTATATAGCATCTGTAAAGAATATATTTTCAAGAAAAGGATTAGACATATAATATTTAACAATTGTTCAATGAAGGCGAGGTGAATAATAACCATGATGAAATCAAGGTGATAACTGAGACAAAGTCAAGGTTATTATTGACTGATATACACTGAGCCTGAGGCGGATAATTGTTTTGGTTTAAATATACTGGTGAATATTAAAAATAATTAATTTCAACCTTCAAAAGTGCCATGAAAATGTAATACATACAGATTTGCAGCATGTGTGCAGGCTTATGTCACTTATCTACACTGAGTCTCATAAAATACTGTTTTGAAATGGATAAATCACAACTCCACCTTATGTTTGAATAATTTTAGACCAAACTTCATAGCATCTTTAGTGCTTTTAGGAACAGCATTTTCTTTCATAATTTTGAATTCTTTCTCACTTCCTGTAACAAAGCACTTGGCTGTCATTTTGTGAGTCACTTGAGGTAATGATCAAGTGGTGTATACATACATCCATAGATGCACTGGGACACATCATCAGTGATGTTTCCTGAGGTCATCGGGTGTTTCAGGTCTTTCAACATCAGATACCCTCACTCAGGTGACCCAGCCAGGGATGATCAGACCCCAGCTTGTGTTCCATCAGCAGGAGCCCATGGTTTGGACCTTTTTATCCAGATCCACTGAGAGGCCTTCTCTGCAGCTTCTATAGCGAATTTGATGGCTCTCCTCTTTGCAGCTCCTGTGATGCCAAGCTGGGTGTAGCTCTTACATAAGGAGTGGGCAGCAAAGCCTCTACATCCCACTTCTATGGGTTCACATCAAGCTTTCCAGCCACTCCTCTGGCACTGCTCCACCAGTTTGTGGTACTTGATCTGCTTGCATTTGTTGGCTTCTTCTATGTGGTCCTCCCAGGGGACTGTCAACTCAATTAAGAGGACCTGCTTAGAAGAAGCTGATGTTAACACCACATCTGGCCTCAAGGAGGTTGGTGTCACATGGTCTGGAAACTTGAGCTACTTGCCAAGATCAACTTGCAGCTCATAGTCTGATGCTGATGAGAGCAGGCTGGCTGATGGTGTAAACTGTGGTCATGATTTCTCTCCAGCTCTTACAAAGGAGCTTTTCCTCTGACTGTGGGTGTGCTTGTTGTTGCTCACTGCCCTTGAAATGGCCTCAGCCACTGACTTCAGCACCTGGTTGTGTCGCCAGTAGTAGTGGCCCTCTCCAAGGGCTTTTGGGCAGCTGCTTAGGATGTGCACCAGTGTACCCTTTCTGGGGCAGAGAGGGCATGTTGGTAAATCACTCTTGCCCCAGATGTGCAGGTTTGCTGGGTTGGGTAACCTATCATAAACAGAACCATGAACTTGATATGCTGAGATTCTGCCTGTCAGATGTCAGTCCAGATCAGCTTCCTCTCCGGCACTCTTTCCCATCTTGACCATGCCCCCTGCTGCAGCATGCTCACCATCTTGCTGGTCCTTTCCTCCTCGACACCTGCCCACATCTCCTCCAGGATTAGATGGCATCTGTCCTTGCCATGGGCCTTATCATATCGAAGCTGTGGGATGGTTCCCAACCTGGCATGCCCGATTGCCACTGTGCCCACCAGAGCTTTGCATCTCAGCTGATATTCTGCCAGCTCCAGCCCCTCTTGAGCTCTCCACTTCCTGCCTGTCCACACCTTGATGTCTACTGATGCTACTCTGGGGTTACTGGAGTCCTGATACACCAGCGCCTCTCTTGTGTGGGAGACCCTGAACTCCTCCTCCAGGCTGCTGCTGGGAAGCTGGAGTTTGTTGCTCCTACCCTACAGTGCTGCACTGCTGTGACTGTGCGGCAGACCCAGCCATCTGCAGAGGTAACAGGTGATTTTTCTTCCCAGGGTCTCTACTGTAGATATTGTCACCTCGTACACCAGCAGAGGCCAGAGGATATGGGGCAAGGTGCCATGCTGATATATCCATGCCATGATCCAGCCTGGAACTTCCAGATCCTGATTTGTGCCTTTGCGCTCCACTCTGCATTTTTCACCATTCTTCCCGCACTGTGTTAGCACACCTGCTACATGTTTGTCATCAGCCAGCCACTCTATATAAACACACTGAGGAGATTCACTCAGTGTGGATAAATACTCACCATAAGTTTTGTCTAGTTCACATTCATATTCATGCTCATGCTCTATTCCTCAACTTTGTAAATGTTTCTTGGATTACAATTTTGCCTGCCATTTTTGGGATCTCTTGCCATAACTTTGGCTCGGGACTTTGTTTATGTTTTGGATTACGACTTTGCCTGCTGTTTTTTGGGACTTGTTGCTTTCACTCTGATTGGGGACTTGGTTATTTTTCCAGCTCCTTTTTATCTCCCTGGGATTATTATCATCAGTCACTCTGCCCTCATGCCGTCTTCTTGGATTTCACTGAGTGGGTTTTGGATGGTGCTGCTGTGCCTGTCACCTGTCTGCCCTCCTCACGAGTCCATTCCTCAGGTATGCTTCTGCTCATTTCCTGTAGTTGCACTTTGAGTCCTATCTGTGTCTGTGACTTCCAGGATGTGACAGAATTTATTTGCCACACCATGGAAACAGCAGACTACAGTGCACTCAAATCTGCCTTGGCTAAGCAGGGCCCTGTTCTTGGATCTCATCAACAAGAGATCATAGCTGTTCATCAAAGCATGTTCTCCATCACCGATACCCTACAAAGACTCACCTCACAGATGGAGAGTCTTCAGGCTTTGATCACGGGCCGACCACTGCCAACTCTAACTAGCTGACCAAGACAAGAGATCATAGCTGTTCATCAAAGCATGTTCTCCATCACTGATACCCTACAAAGACTCACCTCACAGATGGAGAGTCTTCAGGCTTTGATTGCAGGCCGACCACTGCCAACTCTAGCCGACTGGCCACTCCGGCCTTAACCCCCCCCCCGTGAGCCTTATCTACCTGCTCCACAGCCATATGATTATGCACCTGGGACTTGCCATTCATTCCTCTCACAGTGCTCCTTAGCCATGGAACTTCAGGTGTCTGCTTTCCCATCTCAGAGGTCCTGCATAGCTTATGTCATCACACTTTTAACAGAATGAGGAACAGCTGTTTGGGATAGCAGGGCACCCAGCTGCTCAAGTTTCAAGAGTTCTCTGAGGAGATGCAGAAGGTTTTCGGCCATTCCCCCCAAGGGCAGGGAGGCAGCAAGACAGATGATGGGGCTGAAGCAAGGTGCCTGCTCTGTTCATGATTTTGCCATCGAGTTCTGGACTCTTGCTGCAGCAGTTGACTGGAATGAGAGCACCTTGTGCTCTTTCATGGATTAAATCATGCCATCCTGGATGATATTACACCTCATGATCTTCCTGACACCCTGGATGGATTGGTTGACCTGGACAGTCAGGTGGACATGCGCCTTCTGCTGTGCAACCAGAGAAGGGATTGGAGATGGGTTGAACCCAGGACTGTCACCCCTCCATCAGAGGGTGCTACCCCCATTGAGTCAGAGCCCATGCAATTAGGCAGAACCCGGGTAACTCCTGAGGAAAGAAGATGGTATCAAGAAACTAGTTCTTGTTTGCATTGTGGACAGTCTGGACATTTCATCTCCCGCTGCCCAGTAAAATATTGCCCACCAATAGATGTGGGGATATGGGTGGGCGTCTCTACACACACTTCCCCTGCTGTTAGGTCGACATTGACTGTTGAGATTTCATTCCAGAACAAGGTCCAGTCTGTTCAAGACCTCATTGATTCTGGTGTGTATCAGAGCTTTAACAAGACTTCCTGGGCAGAAGAATTGGGCATCCCTTTGCATCAGCTAGATTGCCCCCCTCTCACCAGAGCTTTGAATAGGGCTGAACTCGGCCCCATTTCCTGTGTATCTGACTCTGTTACTTTGAAGGTTTCTGGAAATCAAGTTGAGTCAGTTTTGTTCTACACCCTGAATGACTCCCTTGAGTTTATTGTCCTTGGTCTTCCCTGGCTACACCTCCACAATCCCCACATTAACAGGATCAATGGGACCATCCTCTCTTGGAGTACTTGCTGCCTGGCCTCCTGCCTATCATCTGCTCAGACTCCCCTGGCCCCTCTTGTCACCAGTCCTGATGAGACTACTGATCTTTCTAATGTGGCCCCCGAATGTCTGGACTTTTGTTTGGTGTTCAGCAAGGCTCGCACCACCTCTCTCCCTCCTCACCTACCCTACAATTGCACCATAGAACTGTTACCTGGAACCAAACCTCCCAGGGGTTGTATCTACTCGATTTCCCCCTTGGAGTGGGAGGCCATGGATAAATACATCTCGGAGCCTCTAGTGGCTGGCATCATTCACCCATCATCCTCTCCAGCTGGAGCAGGGTTCTTCTTTGTGGAAAAGAAAGACGAGTCCCTCAGGCCCTGCATTGACTATGGAGGACTTAACGCTATCACTGTCGGGAACCATTACCCTCTACCACTCATGACCACAGCCTTCAAATTACTTCAGGGGGCTCAGTTTTTTACCAAGTTGGACCTCCGCAGTGCTTACCATCTGGTACAAATAAGAGAAGGAGATGAATGGAAGATGGCATTTAACATGCCTACGGGCCACTATGAATATCTGGTTCTTCTGTTTGGGCACACTAAGACCCCCTCTGTCCTTCAAGCCCTGATCAATGATGTCTCATGAGATTTCATAAACCAGTTTGTCTTTGTTCACCTTGATGATATCCTCATCTTCTCCACCACATTGGAAATCCATTAGTCCCACATCAGATAGGTCCTGCAACAACTTTTAGAGAACCAACTCTTTAGCAAAGCAGGAAAGTGCGAGTTTCACAAGCGCAGCGTGTCCTTCTTGGGCTTTGTAATTTCCCCTGGGGTGGTCCAAATGGACCCTGACAAGGTCAAGGCAGTCCTTGAGCAGTCTGTTCCCTCTTCCCACAAGGAACTGCAATGCTTTTTGGGGTTTGCTAACTTCTATCAAAGGTTCATCAAGAACTATAGCACCATTGCTGCTTCTCTGACCGAATTCACATCTTCCAAGCACCCCTTCTCTTGGATCAACTATGCTGAGAAAGTTTTCTCTTCTCTGAAAAGCAGATTCATCACAGTAACAGTTCTCATCATCTCAGACCCCACCATTCAGTTCATTCTCGAAGTGGACCCCTCTGGCACTGGTGTTGGGACTGTTCTGTCCCAGAGAGCAGTCAAGGATAACATTTATCATTTGAACAGACAATAAAAATCTCGAGTACCTCAGGACTGCCAAACGTCTCATTGCACACCAAGCCAGATGGTCACTATTTTTAGACCTGACTCTAAGAACATCAAGCCAGATGCTCTTTCCAGGCAGTTTTCTCTGGACTCTCAGCAAGATACCACTGAGCCCATCCTCCCTGCCCATTGCCTCATGGCCACTGCCTGACTCGACATAGGAACTACTGTCCAAAATGCCCTGTCCAGCAATCCAGGACCAGGCAATGGTCCACCCAACTGTCTGTATGTGCCCCCTTGCATGTGCTCCCAAGTACTTTAGAGGGGGCACAGCTCACTCCTAGCCTGTTACCCTGGGGAAGCCCAGACCCTTGCCATCCTCAGGCAATGCTTTTGGTGGCTGACCATGTGGTGAGATGTTAGGACCTTTGTGGCAGCCTGTGACATCTGCTCCAGGAACAAGAATAGCAACCAACCTGCTGCCAGACCATTAAGACTTCTACCTGTACCTCACCGTCCTTGGTCCCACATTGTGGTGGATTTCATCACTGGCCTCCCCAGCTCCACAGGTAATATTTGCATCATGACGATTGTTGATCACTTCTGTAAGGCAGCTCACTTCGTTCCCTTCCCTAAGCTGCCTTCAGCTAAAGAGATGGTGGAACTGTTTATCTACCATGTGTTTTGGATTCACAATCTGCCAATTGACATTGTGTCCGACAGATGTCACCAGTTCTCCAGCCCCTTCTCCCCCCTTCCAAGACCCCATCCCTCTCCCAAGATCATTGATGGAGGGGAGGCCTACACAGTCAGGAAACTACTAAAGGTTCGTTGAAGAGGTTGGGGGCTACAGTATCTAGTTGACTGGGAGGGCTATGGCCCAGAGGAGAGGTGTTGGGTGCCGGCGTGTTTCATCCTTGACCCTGTACTCATCAGGGATTTCCACTGCAAGAACCTAAGTCCTGTCTCGGACGCCCAGAAGCGTCCATGGGGGGTGGGTGGGTACTGTCACGATCCAGCCTGGAACTTCCAGATCCTGATCTGCACCTTTGCGCTTCACTCTGCATTTTTCCCCATTCTCCCTGTGCTGTGTTAGCACACCTGCTATGTGTTTGTCATCCGCCTCTCTATATAAACACACTGAGGAGATTCACTCAGTGTAGATAAAACCTCACCGTAAGTTATGTCTAATTCACATTCATGTTTATGCTCACGCTCTGTTCCTTGACTTTTTTTTTATGTTTCTTGGATTATGATTTTGCCTGCTGTTTTTGGGACCTCTTGCTGTGGCTTTGTCTCAGGACTTTGTTTATGTTTTGGATCATGATTTTGCCTGCCATTGTTTGGGACTAGTTTCTGTGACTCTGGCTCAGGGCTTTGTTTACATTTTGGATTACAACTTTGCCTGCTGTTTTTTGGGACTCATTGCTGTCACTCTGATTGGGGACTTGGTTATTTTTCTGGCTCCATTTTTTCTCCCTGGGATTATCATCATCAGTCACTGTCACTCTGCCCTTGCACTGTCTTCTTGGGTTTCACTGAGTGGGTTTTGGATGGTGCTGCTGCACCTGTCACCTGCCTGCCCTCCTCACGAGACCATTCCTCAGGTACGCTTCTGCTCATTTCCTGTAGTTGCATATCTGTATCTGTGACCTCCAGGTTGTGACATAATTTAGCTGCCACACCATGGACCTAGCAGATTACAATGCAATCAAATCTGCATTGTTTATTTCTGGGACTCTAGGAGGAGAAATTTATAGCAGAGATCCTCAAAGCACAAAGTGTGTGCGGAGTGGAGCTCCATACCTAAGATAAATGCATCGACCTGATTTTTGATGGCTTTGACCATACAATGTTCATATGTATAAACGTATACCACCACAGGGAACCTGACTGCAAATGTAAGGCAATGTACGGTGTCTTGCAAAAGTATTCATCCCCCTTGGTGTTTGTCCTGTTTTGTTGCATTAGCACCATTTGATTTTCACAACATGCCTACCATTTTAAAGGTGCAAATTGTTGTTTTATTGTGACATAATAATTAATATGAAAAAACAGAAATCTGATGCATGCATAGGTATTCATCTCCTTTCGTATGAAACCCCTAAATAAGAGCTGGTCCAACCAATTCACTTCAGAAGTCACATAATTAGTTGATTAAGCTACACCTGTGTGCAGTCAAAGTGTCACATGACATCTGTATAAATCAACTTGTTCTGGAAGGACTCTGACTCTATAAAAAATAAAATAAAATCACGTTTTATTTTTTACAGTGTACTTCAGTTAAATGTTATAATTCCATTGTATTTTCTGTGTGAGATTAAACAAATTAAACAGACATTTGTTCATAGCTTTTTAACCCATCTTTACCAAGGGTGCCAGTCATTCTTGAGCTGAATCCCCTGTATGGATAGATAGACAATTTAAGTTTTCCTTTAACTAACAAATGTGACTTGTGCATGGATTTCGTTTCCATTTCACCATTGTTAACCTCAGTTCCAATTAATTAAATAATCACTCATTCACAAAGAAACAATGAATTAGATAAATAAAAACACAATATTCTTCACATTACCTTGTATTTTATTAATTCTCTCAGTAACATCCTCTAAGAGTTATCAGCCAAAATCAGAATAGCCCAAAACAGGTGAAAATTTAATAATAATGATAATCAAATGAAAGAGAAAAAGAAAATCTGACAGAAAACCAGGGGATGCAGAGGGACCTAAATAAATAAATAAGACAGTTAAATTAATAGATAATAGCATCATACACTTATTCATACTACTAATATCACTCTATGAATAAGATTCAGTGAGATCCATTGGAAATGGATTGTTTAAAAATTGAGCAGAGGGCAACACCATCACTGGACAGTCTGTCCTCAAGCAGGAGGGATTTAGGTGGTGGGACAGAAAATGAAAATTTTTGTGCTTTGTACTGCACATTCATTCAAAACACACAAAGTAAAAAAGGTAGTGCCTGGCACGTGGGTACAATGGTCAGGCAGCAGAAAGATAAAACATGATTCAGAGCTCCCAGCACAGTAAAATCACAGTACCACGGGCTCTCGGCACAGTACAACTTCCAGTTCTGTGCGGTACAGTTTACCCCCATCTGACAAAGCCATGATGTTCTTTTTATAGCCAGCTAGGTCCTGGGTGTCAGCATCCTAAAATCAAGAAAAGAATCACATGGAGCATTGTTAATTAATAATAGTTCCTGAGCATTATTAGAACTCAGTGCTCTTACATAAGTGTCCTAAAATTAAAATCAATAGATAAACATTTACAATATCATAAAATCAAGAGGAATCAAGTAAATCAAGATGCGAACAAATATGTTTTAAGAGCTGATTTAAATGAAGATATCGTACTAGCAGTCCTAACGTTGTATGGTAACGAGTTCCATAACCTAGCAGCAGCTACGGAAAAAGATCGGTCTCCATATGTCTTAGATATAGACTTAGGAACAACTA
>JAPEKO010000020.1:8860032-8871351 GCA_027576075.1 Cathorops hypophthalmus
TCCAAAGACATGCAGGTTAGGCTAATTGGTGGCTCTAAATTGACCATAGGTGTGAATGTGAGTGTGAATGGTTGTTTCTATGTGTCAGCCTTACGATGACCTGCCAACTTGTCCAGGGTGTACCCCGCCTCTCGCCCTTAGTCAGCTGGGATGGGCTCCAGCTTGCCTGTGACCCTGTACAGGATACAGATAACGGATGGATGGATCTAATTTGCAGACGTCAGGGAGCCGCAATGCGAGAGACTCCCAGAACTTCCAGGAAAATTGGTAAAAATTCAACTTGCCCCACTGGACAAACAAATGCAGATTTGACTTGCCTGGACCAAACAATTACTTGTCCGATCCAGTCAGACTAGCATTAATGTTGAGCCTTGCTGAGCTTTCTTTATAATTTATTGTACACAATATGTTGCTCATCACTGTGGTTTAAATGAATTCTTGTCATTACTTAGCAGTTTGCAGGGCATATCTTTGACCTCATATGATCCTGTATCATAAAATAGTTTATTATCTTTGTGATCTGCCTCAGGTGTTCTTTTGTTTAATGAAATGAATAGATCTTGTCATGCTATTCATTCTGGAATGGGAAAGAACGCTGGCAATACACATTCAGGAACAGCTTCTTTCCTCATTCTGTACCATCTGCAACCTCAGCCTGGGCTCAGAGCTGGATGGCCATCTTCAGTGTTGGCAAGCTAACATGTCTGTTCTTTTGGTAATGGACTATATGATGTCCAGCTCAAATAAGCTCTGTGCCAACCACATATATTTGCATGTAAAGTAAATACAAGAAAAATACTGCAGCATTCAAACATGAACTGGTTTAATTTATTTAACATGCTGCTATAGTTATTAATTCTGTCTGCAATTACATTAGCTTATTATGACCCCTCACTGTAACTTAGCAGATAATCATTTATGGATAGGCTTAATGTGCTCCTGTGCAAGCTAATGAGAAATTTGTATGAATACAAACCAGTGCAGATGATATAATGGATTTATTCCATGAACTCTAGCCCTGGCCCTAAAGTTAACCTTGTTAACTTTTCCAACAAATTAAGTTGTGCAAATTATTACAAATTCAAGTGAGAAAGTGTGACATGATGTTCTACAGTGGATTTTTTAAAAAAAATCTAATTTTTAAAACTCACAGCAGTGTGTTTGTTTATTGATACTGGAACAGTGATATTTTAGAGCTTGAGGTTTAAATAAATACATTATGAACATTTTTGTGTGACAATTATGCCAGAGCATTTTTTTTTTTGCTCAGTTGAATGTTTTTCTTTTGTTCCTCATGATACGTATAATGCAGACCATGTGACATTCTTTCCACAAAGATGATAATTTAAGAGTTTTCTTCTTTTCATTTTCCTTTTTTTCAGACTATGGTTTTTATTTGTTTGTCTATGAACCATGAAACTTATGAACCAAGTTTATGTAGCTTCTGTAATAGAGGCTCTGTTGCAGTTTGTTGTGTCCAATTCCGTTCACTTATGTAAATTATTGATTACTTATCTCATTATTTCGCCACATTGTGAATAATCTCTTGTCTGATTATTGAATTGTGATCATTTTAAGCATTCTCCACTTCAAATTCAAACCAGACATCTGATCTGTTCATAATTCGTGGCTCTAGTCAAACGTGGTAATGTGAAGCACCAGTAAAAAAACAAAACATAACCATCTTGATGTGTCTGATTTTGAACTCATCACTAATGGATCTTGTGGCAGCGGGGGTGTGGTCAAGCATCAGTCTATGACCGGAGGGCAGAGTCAGGGAAGGTAAGTGGCAGCATCAGTGCACCTGATGTCAATTAGCATGTTTGTGTGTGTGTGTGTGTGTGTGTGTGTGTCTTCCCCAGTGACCGCACCCAATATGAGGAGGGAGAGAGAAGAGAACGAGAGCTCTCTTCCCAACCAGACAACTGATGTGTGTGCGTGTCTATGTGTGTGACTGAGAGTGCTTTTTAAGACAACTGAAAAGTGTCAAAATAAAGAATTTTTGGAAACTCAATTCTGGCCTGCCGTACTTCTGTGCTCCACCTACCCGCTCCAAGTTCGACAGTGGTGCTGAAACCCGGGATGGAGCACAGAGGAGAACAGACCGATGGAGTCCTCCCCCTTTGTAGACCTGATCCACGCCCTCACCACGACCCAACAGAGCCAGCACCAGGCGCTGGTTGCCCTCTGAAAGGAGCAAGAGAAACGATTTGAGGCCCTGGTGCTTGCACAACAGGAAGATCGCCAGGCGTTCCGGCAATCTGTGTCAAACAGATTTGTGTCAATTTGTGTCAATCTGTGTCTCCTCACGTTGGTGGGGTCCACCACCTCCACTGCCGCGGGCCCACCCCACCTCACCCTAATGAAGATGGGCCCGCAGGATGACCCCAAGGCCTTCCTTGCGCTATTCGAACAAGCAGCAGAGGCCTCGGGCTGCGCGCCTCCTCCCCCTGCTAATGCGCAGCGCACCTCCTCCCCCTGCGAATGGGCGAGGCGCAGTTGGCCATGCTACAGCTCCCCGTCGACAGCCAGCTGGTCTATGCAGACTTGCGCCAGGCCGTCCTCCAGTGTGTGGGGTGCACCCGAACAACAACGCTAGCGCTTCTGCGCTCTACGTCTAGAGGAGGACGGCCATTCGCGTTTGGCCAGCAACTCCGGGATGCCTGCCGGCGGTGGCTGAGGGCTGACAATCACAACGCCAAGGAAATCATCTATCTGGTGGCACTGGAGCAGTTCATCATCCGGCTTCCCAAAATAACAGCAGTGGGTCCAGTGCCAATGCCTGGCGTCGCTGGATCACACCATTGAGTTGATGGAGGATCATTGGGCGGCTTTTCACACGGCAGGATCGCAGATCTCCTCTTCTCCTCTCTCCTATCTCT
This sequence comes from Cathorops hypophthalmus, assembly GCA_027576075.1. Taxonomy (NCBI): domain Eukaryota; kingdom Metazoa; phylum Chordata; class Actinopteri; order Siluriformes; family Ariidae; genus Cathorops; species Cathorops hypophthalmus. Next base: position 8,862,915 of record JAPEKO010000020.1, read on the forward strand.
CTCTCTCTACCCCTCCCCTTCTGTGTCTCATCCTCGCCCCATTCCCCCACTGCAGAGGCGGGGGCCGGCTCCCTCACAGCCGGCCCGCCGCCCCCGTGGTACCCTCCCGTTTCCCGCTTCTGTGTGTCTCCCCCCCCTCAGGTGAGTGAGCCCCAGAGCGCCGGTGCAAGGGGAAAGCTCGGGCCAGTTTGCTGGCACTGCGGGGAGCCGGGGCACCTCCAGCATCAGTGCTCGGTAATGGAGGTGGGCGTGGTGGTCCGGATCCCCGACGCGCCAGGAGCCACCCTCGATCAGGCCGGAGCGTATCGCATACCGGTGAGTGTCTAAGGGGATACACATCAGGCTTTGGTGGACTCTGGCTGTAATCAGACGTCAATCCACCAAAGCCTGGTGCAAGACGAGGCATTGGTGGGAGCACAATTTGTGAAGGTATTGTGTGTGCACGGGGATGTCCACAACTACCCTTTAGTGTCACTCCACATTCTATTTTGAGGGGAGAAATTTAGTGTAAAGGTAGTGGTTAATCCTCGCCTTACCCACTTGATAATTTTGGAGAGTGATTGGCTGGAATTTTGGGAATTAATGACACATATAGTGAAGAGTGGGTCCTGCCGTAGGTCCCGGTGTGGCATTGGCAGGAGCAGCTGTCACAGAGCTGTCTACATCATCTCCGCATCAGAATGAGGAGCAGCAGGCTCCTCCTCCCTCTCTTGGGGAATCCCTAGTGGATTTCCCATTAGAGCAGTCACAAGACGAGTCTCTGTGGCATGCGTTTGACCAAGTGAGAGTAATCAATGGTCAAACGCTCCAGCCAAATGCCACCCCGTCCTTCCCCATTTCTCCATTATGAAGAATAGATTATACTGAGTGATGCAGGACACTCAGACTAAAGAGCAGATTGCACAGCTTTTAATCCCAAAGAGCCACCGGGAACTGGTATTCCAGGCAGCTCACTTTAATCCCATGGCTGGACACTTGGGGCAGGATAAGACACTAGCCCAAATAATGGCCCAATTCTATTGGCCGTGGATTCGCGGTGATGTCCGTAGGTGGTGTACGGCATGCCATGAATGCCAGTTAGTAAATCCAGTGGCCATTCCAAAAGCGCCTTTGCGCCCTCTGCCATTAATCGAGGCCCCATTCAAAAGAATTGGGATGAATCTCGTTGGGCCATTAGATTGGTCAACATGAGGGTATTGCTTTATTTTAGTTCTGGTGGACTATGCAACGCGATACCCGGAAGCAGTGCCTCTCCACAATATCTCAGCACAAAGTGTTGTGAAAGCGCTCTTCCACACCATCTCCCAAGTTGGAATCCCCAAAGAGATTCTGACTGATCAAGGCATTACGTTTATGTCACGCACTCTGCGCGAACTGTATGGGTTATTGGGAATTAAGCCGATCCGCACCAGCGTTTATCACCCACAAACAGATGGTTTAGTCGAACGGTTTAATCGCAGCCTCAGAAATATAATTTAAAAATTCATAAGCGAGGATGCATGCAACTGGAATAAATGGCTCAAACCCTTGTTGTTCTCAGTGTGAGAGGTCCCACAAGCCTCCACGGGGTTCTCCCTGTTCGAATTATTATATGGGCGTAAACCACGGGGCATTCTAGATGTACTGCAGGAAAATTAGGAGGAGGAACCTTCACTGAACTAAAATGAAATTCAGTACGTTCTTGACCTGCACACAAAATTCCACACATTCACACACCTTACCCAGGAGAATTTGCAGCAGGCCCAAGAATGGCAAGTCCACCTGTACGACAGGGGCATGCTCTTTAGGGAGTTCGCACTGGGAGATAAAGTACTCATACTGTTGCCCATGTCGAGCTCCAAATTGATCGCCAGGTAGAAAGGACCATTTGAGGTCACACGGCGAGTCAGGGACGTCGACTACAAGGTGAGGCGAATGGACAGGGGTGGGGTGTTACAGATTTACCACCTCAATCTGCTAAAACATTGGAACGAGGAGGTCCCTGTGGCATTGGTGTCATTGGCTCCAGAAAAGGCGGAGCTGGGGCCACATTGAGATGCCCCCAGGGGTGGTAGTGCATAGCCGCCCTTATAGGCTGCCCGAACACAAGAAAAAGATGGTTTGGGAAGAACTCGAGGCCATGCTTGACATGGGCATCTTCGAGGGGTCCCACAGTGACTGGAGCAGCCCGGTGGTCTTGGTTCCCAAGGCCGATGGGTCAGTCCAGTTCTGTGTGGACTATAGAAAAGTCAATGCGGTGTCTAAATTTGATGCATACCCAATGCTTCATATTGACGAGTTGCTCGATTGACTAGGCACGGCTCATTTTTATTCGACACTGGATTTGACAAAGGGATATTGGCAGATCCCCTTGACTCCATTATCCTGAGAGAAAACTGATTTTTCCACACTGTTTGGCTTCCACTAGTTTGTCACACTTCCTTTTGGGCTGTTTGGGGCACCTGCTATGTTCCAGTGGCTTATGGATAGGGTCCTATGCCCCCACGCCACCTACAAGGTTGCATACTTGGACGACATCATTATTTATAGTAATGACTGGCTGCAACACCTAAAACATCTAAGGGCCATCCTTAGGTTGCTGAGGTGAGTGGGTCTCACAGCCAACCTGAAGAAGTGTGCGATTGGCTGAGTGGAAGTACGGTATCTGGGCTTCCACCTGGGCAATGGGCAGGTGCGTCCCCAAATGCCCCCTCCAGTGGCTCCACTGCATGAAGGATGCCAATGTGTGGATCACCCATTGGTATCTGGCACTCCAGCTGTTTAAGTTCAAGGTGGTCCACAGGCCGGGGGCACAAATGGTCATGGCGGATTTACTCTCCCGTCAAGGGGTCGGGGGATCAGCTGCAAGCTGGACGGCTCCCCAGCCTGAGTCAGGCAGTGGTGGTATGTGGCAGTGGGGGTGTGGTCAAGCATCGGTCTGTGAACGGAGGGCGGAGTCATTGAAGGTAAGTGGCAGAATCACTGCACCTGATGTGAGTTAACCTGTGTTTGTGTGTCTTCCCCAGTTACCATGCCCTATACAAGGAGAGAGAGAGCAGAGAAAGGGAGCTCTCTCCCGACCCAAATGCATGTGTGTGCATGTGTGAGAGAGTGACTGAGCTGAAAAGCCACCTATATAACCGAAAATAAAAGTTTCTGAGAACTCAGTTCTGGCCTGCTGTGCTACTGTGCTCCACCCACCTGCTCTGCGGCACACAGATAATAAGATGAGATGAGATGAGATAATGAGATGAGATGAGACACACTACCTAGTGGCCAGTGTTAGTAATTACAGTCATACACACCGCCTAGTGCCCAGTGTTAGTAATTACCAGTCATACACACCACCTTGTGGCCAGTGTGAGCCAGTAAAGAAATAAAACAAAAGAGACTGGCTATGATATAAGAAAATTCTACAACCCAGAAACAGATGGGGAGCTCTGCTTTTAGGCAGGGCCTAAATCTATATATGAATTTTCCACAACTTTCCAACAGTCCTTGGCATACATTCCACCAATGAAATAGTGTGCCCTAATAAGTACTAATGAATGTTGCCAACTTCCAGTGAAAGTAACACATCTTGACCAGTCACAGCACACTATTAGCGTGGGTCATAGTCATGCTCTGTCTACAATTTTGTCTTAATAGCGCAAACCTCCATATTTAAGAGAATATGATAAAGCATCGACCTGATTTCTGATGTTTTTTTCTGACCACAGGGTCCTGATCATAAGTGTAAGGCAATGTATCTAATACACACTTGACCACCAGACAACAAAATTTGTATCTTTATTTATGTAATAATGTTTGCATGTTCTCCCCATGTCTGCGTGGGTTTCCTCCAGGTGCTCTGGTTTCCCCCACAGTTCAAAGACATGTAGTTAGGTTAACATGGGGTGGCTTTGGGGTGACGTGCCATTGAGTAAGGCACCTAACCCCTAACTGCTCCCCGGGCACTGTAGTATGGCTGCCCACTGCTCTGGGTGTGTGTGCATGTGTTCGCTGCTTCAGATGGGTTAAATGCAGAGGATGAATTTCACTGTGCTTGAGTGTGCATGCGACAAATAAAGGCGACAGCTGCTGCTTCTTCTTCCTCTTCTTTTTCTTCTTCTTAAAGGCGTTCCTGTGTTTCAGAAAGAAAACATCCAAGGAAATTTGAGCTGAAATGAGTAGAACTGGGTTAAGAACTGACCAATGCATTATTAACACCTGGAGGCAATGTTATGATCTGCGGTTGATTCAGTTGGTCAGGTCAAGGCTCAGGAATGTCACGGGGTAATAAAATGAACTCGGCTGATGACCTGAATGTACTGAATGACCAGGTTTTATCTCATTTTTTTTTCCCCTTCCCTGATGGTATAGGCATAAAATTAGGCTTCAAATAGTGAAAGTGGTTCAGGGAGCGTGAGGAATTATTTTACACATGAATTAACCACCACAGTCCTCACCTTCACCCCACTGGAAGTCTTTGGGATGCTGGAGAAGACTTTACACAGTGGTTCGACTCTTGTAGTCAAGACGAGATCTCTGAGACAAATCAGTGCAACTCTGGATGGAGATAAATGTGATATTGTTCGAGCAATGTCACCGTGACTGTGTGCCTTAATCAAAGCTAAAAGTGGTACGACTAAATATTACTGTGTGACCTTTAAAATTTGTGTGTATGATCACTTTATCTCCCTGCCTTAATTTAACCATTTAATCTACAGTAGCATGTTTTAGCTACTTCGTTTAATCATCACTTGTGACATTTATACACAAGCATAAATGTACTCCTTAACCATCTGTACAGTTATACCACATCAGAGTTTTTAAAAATCTAATAATCACTTGTTAGTAAGTTAACTGTTTAGTGGACAAATGTCAGGTGTCATTATCAGTAATCATTTATAACATTCAAATGCAGATGTTACCAAAAAACGTACAGAATTCTGTGTTGACAATTCTATGGGAAGGTCAAGCAAAATATGCATATCTTTGGTCTCCGTTTGCTCTGAAGGGTCACATGGGTCCTTGTGCACACTCCCCAAATTCTGTGCAGGCGGTTGAGGCACTTTACCAGTTAATGAGTTCAAATGTCACATCCAGAGCACAGTAATTGCCCCGCTAATTAAATTTTGAAATGGGTTTTCTGAAACAGACTTGAGTTTCACGGTCAGATCTACTTGAGTGGAGTCTATATTCGAGTGCTCCTCCCACACCGGCGTCGCCTTCATATCGTATTCATGACCTCTCCTGAGAGCTATCCCACACGATTTTTCTTCTTTGTAGTTTAGAATATTCAATACATCACATGGATCCATAATGTCGTCTTTTATGTGAATACCTCTTCAGTTCTTCAAAATAAAATTAGTAATTTTTGTCTAAATCTGTGAAGCAGTGCGAGTGTCTGACCGTATATGCAGATTAAGTGCACTGTTAAAAGATTATTTAAAATAAAACTTGAAATATTGATGTTTATTTTCAAAACCCATATTGCATAAAATGTTGCAAAATAGGACCGCTTTTAAAAAAATTTAATCTGTTCCGTAAATTCAGATTTTGCTCAGTAGCTCTTTCACAAATAATGAAATAATGAGTTGTTAGTTGACCATGTCAGATGGGACGACCTCATTTAAAATGTGCTTTTTTTAAAAAAAACAAAACAAAAAAACAAATTACGTACTAGTGAGATTTCATGCATGAACATGTAGACAGGTGTAACTTCAGAGCCTGAAAAGTCAGATGGTACGACCAGAGGAAACATGGATTTAAACAAAATTTAAATGTAAAGCTGTACAGTTTTGCTCTTTTTCTGTCCAATAATGACCTTGTGTATGAAACATTCAAAATTGTAAAATCATCTAAATTAACAAAAAAGGAATTTGTGTTGTATTATGCAGTACAGGCACAAAGAGTGATTTTATACACATTTTTTGTAATAAATTTTAAGTTTCAAAGTAAATTTTTTTTTTTCTCATTGTGTTTGAGCCACCTGACATTTTTTGAATGGTGAAATTTTTAACGCCTTATTTGTAAGGGCCCGCCCCATTTTTTTTTTTAAAAGTTATTTTTATACCCCACTGGCCAAAAGGTTTGAAGGGGATTGTGTCATGGCGAAGTCCATCCATCCCTGAAAGGGTTCTCACCTTCTGAAATCAACTCCTCTTACTTTTTTTTTTGAGGAATTTCACAAAACTTGGTAAAAGGCTTTGTTCTAAGACAGTAATGCACACATTGCAATTTCGTTTGCAGTATATTGTAGCAGGGGATATTGTGCTCTCAGTGCATTCTTGTTAATGTGAGTCATTAACCACCACTAAACTACAATCCTCTAGAGGATGAGAGTCTGAGTGTTGATGCTTTCTTTAGAGATGTTGTTAACTGCTGTCTTTTAATTACGTTGTAAAGATTTTGAGTGACTATTCGCGTCGTTAATTGATGGAGCAGCGATGACTGACTGACTGTCCGTCATCAGGAGTGTGTACATGAGGGGATATTTGGAACATTTTTCTCTCACTTGGACCATTAATACAAAACGAAAACTAAAAACTCCCAACAGGACTGTTGAAGATCAAGCTTGGAGCAAAAGTGTGTGTGTGTGCGTGCGCGCGCGTGTGAGGGAGAGAGACGGAGGACAGATTTTTGCTCTTCAGGGGTCCAGATTTTTGCTCTTCAGGGGTCCAGGAAATGGATCTCCCCCTCCACTTTGTTTATTTATTTATTTGAAACATATGACATGTAGCTGTTATAAATCTAGTGTTTACTTTTTAACTAGACTGTGTGTTTTAAATCTCTGGATCTTTGTAATTGTTTGTAAAGACGTGACTCACTTGTGATGTGATGTAGGCTAGTCCCCTCCCAAAAAAGATGTGAAACGCCACATGAGCGTGTTTTGTAACTTGCACTGACACGCTTATGTCGAGCGAAGATTGTCCTCAAGGGGGCGCTCTGACTTACTAGTAGCTTAAGTCAATTATTACTACTTTTTCAGGCTGTAGCGTGCGACATATTAGCGCATCTCCAAAAAATTAGAATGTTGTGGAAGGTTTTTTTTTGTAATTTTAATGAAAAATTGTAAACTTTTCTATATTCATTAGACGTAAAATGAAATATTTGAAGCCTTTTTTTTTTTTGTTTTAATTTTGATTATGGCTTATAGCTTATGAAAATCAGAAATCATGTATCTCAAATTATTAGAATATTTCCTAAGATCAATCAAAAAAAAGATTTACAATACAGAAATGTCCAACTTCTGAAAGGTATGTGCATGTATACACTCGGTACTTGGTTGGGGCTCCTTTACCACAAATTACTGCATCAATGTGGTGTGGTATGGAGGCAATCAGCTTGTGGCACTGCTGAGGTGTTAGTGAATCCCAGGTTGCTTTGATGGCAGCCTTCAGCTCATCTGTATTTTTGAGTCGGGTGTTTTCTCATCTTGGGCGGCACGGTGCTGTAGTGGTTAGTGCTGTTGCAAGAAGGTCCAGGTTCAAGCCCCGTGGCCGGTGAGGGCCTTTCTGTGTGGAATTTGCATGTTCTCCCCGTGTCTGCGTGGGTTTCCTCCGGGTGCTCTGGTTTTCCCCCCACAGTCCAAAGACATGCAGGTTAGGTTAACTGGTGACACTAATGGTGACTCTAAATTGAGCGTAGGTGTGAATGTGTGTGTGAATGGTTGTCTGTCTGTGTCTATGTGTTAGCCCTGTGATGACCTGGCGACTTGTCCAGGGTGTACGCCGCCTTTCGCCCGTGGTCAGCTGGGATAGGATCCAGCTTGCCTGCGACCCTGTAGAAAAGGATAAAGTGGCTAGAGATAATGAGATGAGATAATAAGTTTCTCATCTTCCTCTTGTCAGTACCCCAGAGATTCTCTTTGGGGTTCAGGTAAGGTGAGTTGGCTGGCCAAACAAGCACCATAATATCATGGTCAGCAAACCATTTGGTAGTAGTTTTGGCACTGTGGGCAGGTGCCAAGTCCTGCTGGAAAAGGAAATCAGCATCTTCAAAAAGCTCGGCAGCAGATGGAAGCATGAAGTGCTCTACAATCTCCTGGTAGATGCTGTGTTGACTTTGGACATGATAAAATACAGTGGACCAACACCAGCAGATGACATAGCACCCCAAATCATCACAGACTATGGAAACTTCACACTGGGCTTCAAACACTTTGGATTCTGTGCCTCTCCACTCTTCCTCCAGACTCTAGAACCGTGATTTCCAAATTAAATGCAAAATGTACTTTAATCTGAAAAGAGGACTTTGGACCACTGAGCAACAGTCCATTTCTTTCTCTCCTTAGCCCAGATAAGACACTTCTGACATTGGCTCTGGCTCAGGAGTAGCTTGATATTAGGAATGCGAAAGTTGTAGCCCCTTTTTTGAAGATGTCTGTTCGTGGTGGGTCTTGATACACTGACACCAGCCTCAGTCCACTCCTTGTGAAGCTCTCCCAAGTTCTTGAATCAACTTTTCTTGACAA
>JAPEKO010000020.1:9154842-9166216 GCA_027576075.1 Cathorops hypophthalmus
TAACATGGAAAGTATACATCTTACATTCAAATAAATTTACAGTGTTTCTCCTAGGTAACATGGGTACATCTGGTGATTTTTTTCAGAATCTTTTGAGACCCAAGTGTGCGGGCCCCAGTTGAATTGACGTGGAATGACCCTTCTTACCTTTTTGTCCTTTGGGAACTGATGCATGCTAGTTTTTTTCACTTCTGCCATTGTTATCTCCAGTAATGTTCACATGAATCCTGTATAGTAAAGCAGTGTTTGTTTACCCTTTTTCTGTGTTGCCGCGGGGGTTGGATTGTCTACCACGGTAATTATGGTAGGCTAGCCTGGTGATGTCTTGAAGTTTTTCATGAATGAGTCAAGAGCATGCTAATGAGTACTTATGCTGCCAGAAATGTATAAAAACTTGTGTACTTGCCTCTTCAACAGATTTAGGTAAGTTAGATTGTATGCAGATCTGTTTGTAGGTAGTCTAGCAAGGTTGCATTCCACAGAATGAGACTGTCACAGCGGCACTACTTGTATATAAATATACTTGTATATTAATATGAAAAGTTGCCTCCCCCATTCAGTCACATAGAAGTAGATCAGCCATTCACTCTTCCCTCGCTGTTTATCAGCAACATCAGTATTATCTTTCCCCCTCCACTTTTTTGTTAGAGAAATGGAATTTAATTTTTTTTTTTCATATAAACTTTTAATGAAGTAATCTGCAGCCAGAGGCAGCTTCAAGTCTTACTCACTACATGGAGCTTCTGTGTTTTGTGCCCAGATGATATCAGAGTATTGCTGGAAATGACTTGGGGGATTTTTCTGATTGGTTAAAATATTTTCAATGGCAGCATCCATGAAATTGTCCATTCTGCATAGAAACTGACTTTTGGAGATGGATATCTTAGTTGTGTGAGCTCCTTATTTTCAATTATTCACATGAATTGTTAGTTTATATCATAATCTATCTTCATAACTATTTTAAAAATGAGTTTTCTTTTCTTTTAAAGTCATTATTTTTCTGTCAAGCAGCTTTGTGACAATGTCTATTGTTAAAATTGCTCTACAAATAAACTGGCTTAACTTGTCAACATACTTTCAGCCATATATTGTACTTATTAAAATGTTCTGCCAACTTTCCTTGATGAAAGATCAGTTGGACAAGGCATAATTCAAGAAAACCTGGATTAAGTTTCAAGAAGAAATTAAAATTTACCCTGTGGCAGTGGGAATGTGGTCAAGGGTTGGTTTGTGAATGGAGGGCGGGGCCAGGGAAGGTGAGTGGCAAAGTCATTACACCTGTTGTTAATTAATGGTGTGTGTGTGTGTGTGTGTGTTTCACTGAAGACGGAGCAAGGAAAAGAAGGGAGAGAGAGTGAAGAGGGGGATCTCCCTCCTGACCAGTGTGTGTGCAAATGAGTCTAATAAAAGCTGAAAAGCAGTAGGAAAGTAAAGTAAAAATAAAGCCTGTGTTGACACTATTTCCTGCCTGTGCATGTTTTAGTATTCCATCCACATCAGAGATATGCTACAGTGATGCCAAAACCTGGGATACTGAAGAGAACCAACCCATGGAGCCCTCCCCACTTAAGGATTCATGCCCTCGCTGCTGCCCAACACCACACCAAGTGCTGATTGCCCTCCAGAAGGAGCAGGAACATCGCTTCTAAGCCTTGCTACTGGCCCATCAAGAAGATCACCAGACATTCTGTACCCCCCATATTGTGAGTGATCCCCATATTGCCGGTGCAGAGGTGAAGCCTGGGATGGTATGCTGGTGCTGCAGAGTATTCAAGGGGATACATGTCAGTGGGGTCCTTGATCACCACCGCTGTGGACCAACCCCACATCACATTAATGTGGGGCCACATGATGATCCAGAAGTGTTCATCGCGCTCTTCAAGCAAGCGGCCAAGGCATGGGGTGGCCGGTCAAGCAATGCATGGCCGACTTACTACCACTGCTGTCCAGAGAGGCCCAGCTCACTGCACAACAGCTCCCTGCCGACAGTCGGCTCAATTATGCTGACTTAAAGCAAGCCATTCTGCAGTGTGTCAGCCGCTCCCCAGAACAACACTATCAGCAGTTCTGTATGCTGACATTGGAGGAAGTCAGCCCATCATTTATGTTTGGCCAACAGCTCCAGGATGCCTGCCAGTGGTGGCTGAGTATGGATGACCACAACGCTGAGGGGATCATCGACATAGTGGCACTGGGGCAGTTCATCATGTGGTTACTGGAAGGGACAATGGAGTGGGTCCAATGCCACCATCTGGCATCGCTGGATCAAGCCATCGAGTTGCCAGAAGACCATTTGGTGGCAGTTCCAGCAGCAGGCAGACATTCCACCTTCTCTTTCTGTCTTTCTTTCTTCATATCTCACCTCTTCTTGTCCTTATCCTGTTCCCCTACCATGGAGATGCCCCCCATCCCCCCACCACACACAGATGGCTTGCTGCACCTGTGGTGTCCCCTCTGTTTTTTCCCTATCTGTGTCTATCCCCCCAGGTGAGTGATCCCCGTATTGCCGGTGCAGAGGTGAAGCCTGGGATGGTATGCTGGTGCTGCAGAGTATTCAAGGGGATACATATCACACGTTGGTGGGTTCCAGCTGTAATCAGACCTCAGTCCATCAAAGCCTGGTGCAAGGTGAGACACAAATGGTGAAAGTTTTGTGTGTACATGGGGATGTTCACAAATCTCCACTAGTGTCTGTCCACATTCTATTTCAGGGGGAAGAGCATAGTATAGAGACGATGGTTAGCCTGTGTCTCACCTACCCACTGATTCTGGGGACTGATTGGCTGGGATTTAAAGATTTAAAGGAGCATGTAGTAGTGGGCAAATCTGGCAGTAATTCTGGTGTAGCATTGACTGGGGAAGCTGTCCACGTCAGCACCATGGCAGGGTGATACTATGAGCAGGGAGCAGCCTGCCCCTCCTCCCTCTCTTGGGGATTCTTTAGAGGATTTCCCATTAGAATAAATGTGAGACAAGAATCCATGTCATGCCTTTGACCAAGTGAGAGTAATTGATGGTCAATCTCTCCAGCCAAATGCGACACCCTCCTTCTCGTACTTTGCAATTATTCAAGATAGGCTATACTGAGTGATGCAGGACACTCAGGAGATAATTTTAAACAGTGCTTCTGCCACATTATGTGCAGAAATGTTACACAGTGGGACTGCTTCTGGATATCGTATTGCATAGTTCACCAGGACTGAAATAAAACCAGTGAACAAATAACTCAGTTATTAATCCCAAAGAGCCATAGGGAACTTGTATTCCATGTGGTTCACTTTACTCTGATGGCTGGTCACTTAGGTCAAGATAAGACACTAGCCCAAATAATGGCCTGGTTCTATTGGACAGGGATTTGCAGGGATGTCCATCAGTGGTGTGCAGCATGCCACAAATGGCAACTGTTAAATCGCTGCCACTTCAAAAGTGCCCTTGTGCCATCTCCCTCTAATCAAGACCCCCTTTGAGAGAATTGGCATGGATCTCATCAGGCCATTAGATCGGTTAGCATGAGGATATCGCTTTATTTTAATCTTGGTGAACTATGCAATGCAATATCTTGAAACAGTCACACTGTGTAACATTTCTGCACATAATGTGGCAGAGGCACTATTTAAAATTATCTCCTGAGTCAGGATTCCCAAAGAAATACTGACTGACCAAGGCACTACATTTATGCCATGCACACTTCATGAACTTTGAGTCATTGGGGATTCAATCCATCCGCACCAGCATCTATCACCCACAAACAGATGGCTTGGGAGAATGATTCAGTCAAACTCTTCCAAAATTTAATTTGGAAGTTTGTAAGTGATGCATGTAATTGGGATAAATGGCTTGAGCCCCTGTTATTTGCAGTACAAGAGGTCCCACAAGCCTCCACGGGATCCTCCCTGTTCAAATTATTATATGGGCATAAACCTCACAGCATTTTGGACATGCTGTGGGAAAATTGGGAAGAGGGACCATCAAATAGTAAAAACAAAATTAATTATGTTCTCAACCTGTGTGCAAAGCTCCACACACTCACTCAACACAGGAGAATTTATGGCAGGCACAAGAACATCAGGCCTGGCTGTACAACAGGGGTGCATACCTTAGAGAGTTCACCTTGGGTACTCATATTATTGCCCACTACAAGCTCCAAATTAGTCACCAAATGGCAAGGGCCCTTTGAGGTCACACAGCGAATCAGGGATATTGACTATGAGGTGAGGCAAATGGACAGGGGTGGGGAACTACAAATACACCACCTCAACCTGTTAAAACATTGGAATGATGGGGTCCCCGTGGTGTTGGCATCAGTAGTTCCAGAGAAGGCAGAGCTGGGCCAAAGATAAAAACAAAAGTAACCACTCAAACTGCTCTGGTCCCCTGTGGAGACCACCTCTCACTGGCCCAACTCACAGTGGTTGCCAGGTTGCAAGCAAAATTTTCTGACATGTTATTACCCCTTCCTGACTGCAATCACCTCATAGAACACCACATTGAGACACCCCCAGGACACCACCCATACTGCTTGCCCAAACACGCAAAGAAACAGTGGGTCGAGATGAACTCAAGGCCATGCTCAAAATGGGCATAATTGAGGAGTCCCACAGTTCCTGAAGAAGCCCAGTGGCTTATATATAATGTATGTAATGTATATATGTATGTGTGTATGTATTTTTTTTCCAATAATCACCTGTGTATTTATTCAAAATCAATTATCTGCCTCAGGCTCAGTGAAAAAAAAAAAGATATAATATTTCCAGTTGCCGGTTGAGACAACTCCAGTGAGGGCCTGTAGGCAAGGCCCTTAATGCTACCTGCCTACTTCATAAATGAGAGACAGAAAAAGAAGAGTCATACTAGCTTGGATGTCACCCAGTCTAACAAGGCCCATGTCAGGTGTTGAGGAACCAGGGCAACCTGGTGAGAAATGGGCTACTGGAACAAGATCAAGACACTCATGGACAAGAGCTGAGAACAATGGGCTGTTGGAATGCTACTATACAAGTAACCCCAGAGAGACAGGTTACATGCAAAGATGTGGGAACAATGGATGCTTCGATACCCAGCATCTATAGTAACACCGAAACAACGAGTAACTCAATGTTCCAATATCCACAAACAGCAACTGCTATAACAACTAGAGACTGAGGAGATACATCACAAATGCTATCGCAAGTGGGAGTCAGGATGCCAGGTCGGGGGGGTTATCATCATCCCCCACACTTGGAGATTGAGACTGGGAAAAAAAAAAACCCAGCAATACACCCTTGTGAGCAAGCACTTAAAGCATGAGCAACTGACCTGAAATTGAACAGAGTAACAAAGTTGAACACCTTGAACTACCATGCCCAACAACCACAACTGTGTGAAGTACCTCCTTAAAATATTCTAGATGATGTGACTGCAGCAGTATGAACAATCCATACTACAACCATCACTGAGACCAACAAGCTGATATATATATCACAGTGATCTTAGAAATGCTTGGCTATAAGATGGATACAAACCATAAGGTGCCATATCCACCATGGAAGAAAAGGTTGAGGCTAAGATCAAGGCAACTAGAAGGGAAGTTAGCCAGCTATGAGAATTCCAGAAAGGTATGACAAGGAAAGGGCTACCTAAGAAATGCAGCAAGTCTTCCATACTTGAGGCCCTAGAGACTGCCAAACAAAGACTTACAGTCCTGTCTATCCATCGAAGGAGATACCCAGGCAAAGCTGGAGCCAGGAGAATCAATAAGATGTTCTCCACTCAACCATCAAAGGTGTACACCCAGTGACAGGGTAATGACCATCTGGTTCCAGATCCACCAAGGCTGGAGACTGAACAATAATGGAAAGAGATATGGAAAAAGGAAAAATCACATTATGACAATGCTCAGTGGCTAATAGACCTGACAGCCAAACACAACAATCTCCCTGAACAAGACCCAGTAACCATCATGATGGCAGACATCCAAGTGAAAATCTCAAAAATGAAGAACTGGGCAGCACCAGGCCCAGGTATGGTTCATGCCACCTGGCTAAAGAAGCTAACCTCATTACATGAGTGTTTGGTAGCACAGATGAACCAGCTGCTCATGGGTAGGACTCACCTGGAATGGCTGACTGAAGGTTGGACAGTCCTGATCCTGAAGGACCCACAGAAGAGAGTAGTCCCATCCAACTACCTGTACCACCTGATAATCTGCCGTTGCACAACATGGAAGCTTCTGTCAGGCATCATAGCAGATAAGATGAGGAGGCACATGACTCAATACATGAGCGAGGCCCAGAAAGGAATTGGTAGGAACACCAGAGAGCAAAACATCAGCTACTGGTAGACAGTGCAGTAGCTTGAGACTGCAGAACCAGACACACCAATCTGTGCACTGCCTGGATTGACTACAAGAAAGCCTAAGACTTGATGCCCCATGCATGGATCCAGGAATGCTTGAAGCTGTACAACATTAACAGGACTCTCAGAACCTTCATCAAGAACTCCACGAGGCTGTGGAAAACAACCCAAGAGGCCAACTTCAAGCCAATAACACAGGTCACCATCAAGCATGGCATATACTAAGGAGATGCCCTGTCCCTGCTGCTGTTCTTTAAAGGCCTGAACCCCCTCAACCAGATCACCAATAGAGGCTATGGATACAGACTATGAAATGGAGCAACCATCAGCCACCTCTTCTACATGGATGACATCAAGTTGTATGCCAGGTCGGAGTGAGATGTAGACTCACTGATCCGCACCATCAGGATCTACACTAACAACATTGGAATGTCATCTGGACTAAATAAGTGTGCCCACATGGTAACAAGGAGAAGGAAGGCAGTCAGAACTGAGGGGGTGGTGCTGACAGATGGCATAATAGGAGATGTGGAAGACCACTACAAGTACCTTGGAATCCCACAAGCAAATGGCAACCATGAAGGGGCTGCTAGGAAAGCAGCAACAGCCAAATATCTATGGAGGGTAAGGCAAGTCCTGAGAAGTCAGCTGAATGGGAAGAACAAGGACTGGGCCATCAACACCTACATCCTACTGGTCATTAGATACCCTGCTAGCATAATAAGCTGGCTGAAGGAGGAGATAGATGCCACTGATATCAGGACAAGAAAACTCCTGACAATGCATGGAGGGTTTCACCCGAAGTCCAGCATCCTGAGGCTTTCCACTAAGAGGAATGAAGGAGGCTGAGGACTCGTGAGTGTCAGAGCCACTAACCAGGAATTAAACAGCAAAGATCCAAGAGTGCATTAGGGAGATGGCCCTGAATGATGAAGTGCTTAGTGAACACCTCAAGCAGCAGAAACCTGAGAACAACGTGCGAGAGGAACCATCATAGAAAGACAAACCACTGCACAGGATGTACCACCGACAGATAGAAGAAGTGGCTGATATTGGAAAATCCTACCAGTGGCTGGATAAGGCTGGACTGGAACCTGCACAGCACAGAGGCACTAATCATAGCTGCACAGGAACAGGCCCTAAGCATAAGATCAATAGAGGCCAGGGTCTACCACACAAGGCAGGATCCCAAGCACAGACTGTGCAAAAATGCCCCCAAGATAATCCTGCACATAACAGCAGGGTGTAAGATGCTAGCAGGAAGAGCATACATGGAACACCATAACCAAGTGGCTGGCATAGTGTACAGAAACACCTGTGTGGCGTATGGACTGGAAGTTCCAAGGTCAAAGTGGGACACACCTATGAAGGTGGTTGAAAATTACCAAGCTAAGATCCTGTATCCTTCCAGATACAGACAGACAAACTGGTAATGGCTAACCAATCAGACATGATAGAGGTGGATAAACTGGAGAATAAGGCTGTGGTGATAGATGTGGCAATATCAAGTGACAATAACACCAAGAAAAAGTAACTCAAGAAGCTCAAGAAGTATCAAGGGCTGAAAGAAGAGCTAGAAAGGATGTGGAAGATAAAGACAACAGTGGTCCCCATGGTGATAGGAGCCCTCAGTGTAGTGACCCCCAAACTGGGAGAGTGGCTCCAACAGATCCCAGGAACAACATCCGAGATCTCTGTCCAGAAAAGCGCAGTCCTAGGCACAGCTAAGATACTGCATAGAACCCTCAAATTCCCTGCCTCTGGTAGAGGACCCAAGCTTGAGGGAAAAAAGACCGGCCGAAGGAGGGGCAAGTGAGGTATTATAGATAGATAGATAGATAGATAGATAGATAGATAGATAGATAGATAGATAGATAGATAGATAGATAGATAGATAGATAACTCACACTGCGAGGCGGGGAGAACAAAGACATGCAACCCAAGTCTTGGTGTAAAAAGGGAGAAGAAATTTAATGAGATTTTGTGAATGGAGAAGTGCAGTAGAAGTGAAAGGTGAGATAAGTGCAGTCAGAGCAGACTGCAGGGATCCCAAACTGACCTAAGGTGAGGTTGCTGGTGGGGACTGGCTGAGCTGTATCCTGGTGGTGGTGTGGATAACCAGCAATATATCTGCTGAGCTTAAGCTTGTAGTCCTTCTCTTTGGCATCCATGAGGTTGCTGCTCAAGGAGGATGGATTAAGGCACCGATTATGCCACCTCAGCCATGCACGATCAGCAGGCTCTGAACAGTAGTCATACTGTCTTGGGCTGTCCAAAACAATGGTGCTGAAGTGCCACTGTTTCTTCAGCACTGTGGGAGCAGCTGTGCAAGGAGCGATGCACTGCTGTGGGGACAGTTCTCCCAGGCCACCGCCACATCCCACCCCCCTTAGCTCTGAACCTGCCTTCCCCCTAGGCTCAGCCCAGAGGTTGTATCTCCTTGAAAGGTTATCGATGTTCTTGTGGTTGGTCCTAGACCAGCACAGGACCTGAAAAGAGAAGTCCTGCAGAGACAAGAACCAACAAGTAACACAAGCATTAGTATCTTTGGTGGCTGCCAGTGCATTTGTTCCACTTCTTCCTTGATTGCAGGCCTCTGGGATGCAATAGAGGCATTGGTGAATTATTACTCTGGAGGGGTCGGGATGTCGTGCTGAATCAGGTGGGTCTGGCCTGGCTCTACTATGAACACATCTGTGTATTCATCCAGCAGCTACCCTAGCTCTTGGTGCTGTCATCCAGAATGTTCTTCTCCCAGCTGAACCAGTGTATACCATGGAGGATTTAGGGACACAAGGGCATGGGCTAAGAGCAGAGGAAGGGGCTCAACCCAACATTTTAACAAACTGATATGGTAAATTTGGGTATCCTTGCACTTACCTGGCTGCTGCAGGGGATAGTTCACTGACCCAACATGCTCAGCAACTATGAAGGGACACTGCCACCATGTGAGGAACTTGTAGTTTTGGTGGGGATGAGTAGCAACACACAATTTCCAGGTTGGAACTCCCAGGGCTGCACCAAGCAATTGTAGTGGTGGCTCTTTTCAGCCTGGGTGACAAATGTGTTCACGTCCGAAGGGGACCACCTTGTTGATACACTCTTGCATTTCCTTTATGTGCTCAATTGTTATCCTAAATGGGGAGGGCCGCTCCTCCTAGGCCTCCTTGTCCACAATGAGCAGACCTCAGGGTCTTTTCCCAAACAGCAGCTCGAATGGGGTGAAGCAAGTGGAGGTTTGGGGCATCTCCCAGATGGCAAACAAGACATAGGGGAGAAGGAGGTCCCCGTTCCAGCTATCTTCATCCACTACTTGCTGGAACATTCACTTCAGGGTCTGGTTGAACCTTTCAACCAGCTTGTCAGTTTGGGGGTGGTACACCGATTTGTGAATCTGCCTGACAACAGCCAAAACACATCTGCCATTAATTTTGACACAAAAGGTGTACCTTGATCTGTAAGTATGTCCTTGGGGAGTCTCACATGGGAGAACAGCAGAACCAGTTCCCAGGCAAAGTTCTTAGAAGTGGCCTTCTGCAGGGGGACTGCATCGGGGTAACAGGTGGTATAGTCTACAATGATGAGAATGTGCTTGTGGCCCCTGGCAGACTTGCGAAAGGGACCCACCACATCCATGCCCACCTTCGGTAAGGGAACATTGATGATTTGGCCAAGAGCAGGTCTTCCGGAGGCAGTATGCTGGCACTGGGGGCAGCACTGGCAGAAATTCCTTACCTCTGCATTCATCCCCAGCCACAGGAATCAGTCCTTAATCTTTTCCAGGGTGTTCTGGCTGGCCAGGTGGCCACCCAAGGGGTGGGAGTGGGCCAGGTGCATCACCACATCAACCATTGAGCAGGGAACCACCAGCAGGTGGACATCTTGGCCCTGCTGTTTGGTGCCATGGTAGAGCAACCAGTGGTGGACCAGGAAGTAAGAACTGGGGACTGGCTGCTCCAGCTACTGGTCTTCACCCTCGATAATGCACACCTGTCCCCAGCAGTTTTTTCAGCCATTCATCCTATTTCTGCTCCTGCCCAAAGTTGCCTTCACATGTCACCTGCTTAAACATGCACAAGAGTGGGTTAGAGGTGGTGTGTGACTCACCTTTCACAGCACAATCCGCGGCTTCCCTGTTTCCCCCAGCCAAGCACATGTCTTGGGGTGGGGTGGTCCCGTGGTTTCCATGGGCCCCGGCATCTCCTCATCCTCTTGGTGGCAGGCAGTTCTCTTGGGACTCTGGGCCAGTCCTGATATAGAAGGAGAGGAACAGGGAGATAAGGCACTACACCTACAGACACTTTCCACTCAACCATCTCATCCACGATGTGGACATGGGTAGTTGCCTCTCTTGGGCGTCCCCGTGCACACAGGTGACCTTGATGGTACTGCTGCACCCCACAGCCATAATCAGGATCAATAAGCATGCTGGTGCTGCCTGCATCAAGAAGGGCTTTCACTGGCCGGCCCTCCACTCACACAGAGGCACCTGGTAGATGAGGGCTGGTACAGTGGTGCTTGCACGTTTGTGAACCCTTTAGAATTTTTTATATTACTGCATAAATATGACCTAAAACATCATCAGATTTTCACACAAGTACTAAAATTAGATAAAGAGAATCCAGTTAAACAGTATCTGGTCTGACCCCCTTGTGCAGCAATAGCTGCAACTAAACATTTCCGGTAACAGTTGATCAGTGCTGCACACCGGCTTGGAGGAATTTTAGCCCATTCCTCCATGCAGAACAGCTTCAACTCTCAGATGTTGGTGGGTTTCCTCACATGAACTGCTTGCTTCAGGTCCTTCCACTACATTTCAATTGGATTAAGGTCAGGACTTTGACTTGGCCATCCCAAAGCATTAACTTTATTCTTCTTTAACCATTCTTTGGTCGAATGACTTATGTGCTTAGGGTCATTGTCTTGCTGCATGACTCACCTTCTCTTGATATTCAGTTCATAGACTGTCACAATCCCTCCAAGAACACGCCCTCCTGAACAGCGGAGGGCGCAGACGAGTCAACGAGTGACACGCTCAGCC
>JAPEKO010000020.1:9199016-9209047 GCA_027576075.1 Cathorops hypophthalmus
ACATAGTGAGGAGTGGGTCCTGCAGTAATCTGTCTGGGGAAAGCCCCAGAGTAGCATTGGTGGGAGAAGCTGTCACACAGCCATCTACGTCAGCACCACATCAGGGCAGTATGCAGAGTGAGGAGAGCCCTGCCCCTCCTCCCTCTTTCAGGGATTCCCTTGGGGATTTCCTGTTAGAGCAGTCACAAGACGGGACTCGGTGGCATGCACTTGACCAAGTGAGAGTAATCGATGGTCAAATTCTCCAGCCAAATGCGACACCGGCCTTCCCCTACCTTGCTATTATTAAAGATAGATTATATCGAGTGACGCAGGACACTCAAACTGGTGAAAAGATAACACAGTTATTAAATCAAAAGAGCAACCGGGAATTCATATTTCAGGCAGCTCACTTTCCCATGGCCGGACACTTAGGGCAGGATAAAACACTAGCCCGAATAATGGCCTGGTTCTATTGGCCAGGGATTTGCAGGGATGTCCATCGGTGGTGTGCGGCGAGCCGCGAATGCCAATTAGTAAATCCTGCGGCCACTCCAAAAGCGCCTTTGCGCCCTCTCCCTTTAAACAAGACCACTTTTGAAAGAACTGGGATGGATCTCG
Source organism: Cathorops hypophthalmus (assembly GCA_027576075.1). Taxonomy (NCBI): domain Eukaryota; kingdom Metazoa; phylum Chordata; class Actinopteri; order Siluriformes; family Ariidae; genus Cathorops; species Cathorops hypophthalmus. The sequence goes on from JAPEKO010000020.1 coordinate 9,199,617, forward strand.
TTGGGTGGACTATGCAATGAGATATGTGGAAGCAGTGCCTCTTCGCAATATCTCAGCACACAGTATTGCAGAAGTGCTTTTCCGCTTTATGTCCTGGATTGGGATTCCGAAAGAAATCCTGATAGACCAAGGCACTACATTCATGTCACGCACACTGCACGAGCTGTATGGGTCACTGGGGATAAAGTGTCTCTGCACCAGCGTCTATCATCCACAAATGGATGGCTTAGTAGAACGGTTTACTCGAACTCTCAAAAATATAATTTGAAAGTTCGTAAGCGAAGATGCACATAATTGAGATAAGTGGCTCGAGCCCCTGTTATTTGCAGTATGAGAGGTCCCGCAAGCCTCTACAGGGTTTTCACTGTTTGAATTATTATATGGGCATAAGCCGCGTGGCATTTTGGACGTGCTATGTGAAAATTGGGAGGAGGGACCTTCATCTAATAAGAATGAAATTCAATATGTTCTTAACCTGCATGCCAAACTCCACACACTCATGCACTTCACCCAGGAGAATTTGCGGCAAGCACAAGAACATCAAGTCCGACTGTACGACAGGAACATGCACCTTAGGGAGTTCACACCGGGAGACAAATCACTCGTATTACTGCTCACATTGAGCTCCAAATTGGTCGCCAAGTGGCAAGGGCCCTTCGAGGTCACACGGCGAGTCGGGGACATTGACTATGAGGTGAGGCGAATGGACAAGGGTGGGGCATTGCAAATTTACCACCTCAATCTATTAAAATGTTGGAATGAGGAGGTTCCTGAGGCATTGGTGTCAGTAATTCCGGAGAAGGCGGAGCTGGGTCCAGAGTTTCAAAAAAGAAAATTGACATCGCCCACCGCTCCGGTCCCCTGTGGAGACCAACTCTCCCCGACCCAGCTCACGTAGCCCAGTTGCAGAAATAATTTTCTGACATGTTTTTGCCCCTGCCCGGCTGCACCCACCTCAAAGAACACCACATTGAGATGCCCCCGGAGGTGGTAGTGCGCAGCCGCCCTTACTGCCTGCCCAAACAAAAAAAAAAAAAGGTGGTCCGGGATGAACCTGAAGCCATGCTCAAAATGGACATAATTGTGGAGTCCCACAGTGACTGGAGCAGTCCAGTGGTCCTGGTCTCCAAGACCGATGGGACGGTCTGATTCTGTGTGGATTATAGGAAGGTCAATGCAGTGTCTAAATTTCACACATACCCAATGCCTAATCAATTAGGCAATGCTCGTTTTTATTTGACACTGGATTTAATGAAGGGATATTGGCAGATCCCCTTGACTCCTCTGTCCCGAGAGAAAATGGCCTTTTCCACACAGTATGGCTTACACCAGTTCGTCACCACTTCCTTTTGGGCTGTTTGGGGTGCCCACTACATTCCAGCGGCTTATGGACAGGGCCCCCACACCAGCTACACAGCCACGCATCTCGATGATATTATCATCTGCAGCAATGACTGGCCATGGCACCTTGAATACCTTAGGGCCATCCTAAAGTTGCTGAGGCTGGTGGGTCTCACAGCTAACCCAAAGAAGTGTGTGATTGGGTGGGTGGAAATACGGTATCTGGGTTTCCACTTAGGCCATGGGCAGGTGCGTCCCGAAATTAATAAGATAGCAACGATTGCGGCCTGCCTGAGGCCCAAGACCTAAAAGGGGGTGAGACAGTTCCTGGGGCTGGCTGGCTACTATCGTAGGTTCATACCTAACTATTTGGATATCACCAGCTGATGGATCTCACTAAAAAGGGAGCACCAGATCCAGTCCAGTGGATGGAGCAATGCCAACAGGCTTTCTCTCGGGTAAAGGCTGCACTGTGTGGGGGCCACTGTTTCACTCCCCTGACTTTTCTCTCCCCTTTATTTTACAGAGAGATGCATTGAACAGAGGGCTGGGGGCCATGGAGGGGAGGAGTGTCCCGTGCTGTACATTAGCCAGAAGCTGTTGATGTGGGAAGGCAGGTAAAGCATGATTGCCTCACCATCAAGTGGGCGGTCCTCAGCCTCTGGTCCTACCTGCTGGAATGCCCTTTCACCCTCTGTTTGGACCATGCCCCCCTCCAGTGGCTCCACCACATGAAGGATGCCAATGTGTGGATCACCCATTGGTATCTTGCACTCCAGCCATTTAAATTCAAGGTGGTCCAGAGGCCAGGGGCACAGATGGTGGTGGCAGACTTCCTGTCCGATTGGGGGGGGGGGAATGTGGCAGTGGGGGTGTGGCTGAGCATCAGTCTGTGAATGGAGGGCAGAGTCAGAGAAGGTGAGTGGTCATGTCACTACACCTGTTGTCAATTAACGTGTGTTTGTGTCTCCTCCAGTGACTGCGCCCTATAAAAGGAGAGTGAGAAGGGGAGGTTGGCACCAAGGGCTTGCTAGTAGCCTATGTGTGTATGTCTGTGAGAAAGAGTCTGAGTTGTGTGCTAAAAAGCAGCAATAAAGAAAATAATTAAGTCGCAAACAACCGCCTGCCATGCTTCTGTGCTCCACCCACATCAGGGTCTTTCTACAGTCAGGTATGAATGTCTGAATGTGGCTCATCATGATTCTCTCAAAGCATTTCATCACAATGGGAGTCAATGCAACAAGCAGTTAGCTTTGCTCTTTTTCAGCAGTGGAATGATGGTGGTTGTTTTGTAGCAGGTGGAGATTGTGGCTTGTGAAAGGGATAGGTTAAATATGTCAGCCAGAACATCAGCAAGCTCTAGAGCACAGATCTTGAGTGCACATTTTGCAATGTTATCTGGTCCAGCTGCCTTCTGGGGGTTTATCCTCCTCAGATACTTTTTCTACATCAGCAGATGAAATTGTGAACAGTGGTGATGAACACTCACTAGACCCCTACCTGCCCACTGGCTTGGTGTTGTGGGCCTCAAAGCAGGCATAGAATTCATTGAACTCATCTGGTGAGAAGTGGCTGTCAGTAGACATCCCTCTACTTCTGTCTCTGTAACCTGTGATGTTTTCCAGTCCCTGCCACATGTGCTGGGTCTCAGCAGTAGTGTAGTGACCCTCCAGTTTCAGTTTGTTCTTGTCTTCCCTAATGGCTCTATGTAGGTTGTATCTGGATTTTTTGTAGTCATTGGCATCGCCTTGGAGTGAGCATGAAGTGCGACATGAACTTCTGAGCTAATTCAAGGTTTACTGTTTGGATATGACCAGATGTGTTTGTGGGGCACAATTAAGTCAGTGCAGGTGCTTATGTAGCTAGAGACTACTGAACTGTATTCCTCTAGGTTGACAGTGCCACCCTCATTCATCACAATGGTCTTAAAAACATCCCAAAGAGTGCACTGAAAGCAGTCCTGAAGTTCCTGTTCAGATTCTTTTGTCCATACTTTAATAGTTTTTCTTGTGGTGGGTGCTTGTTTCAGGAGCTATCTGTATGCCAGGCAGAGGAACACAGAGATATGGTCTGACTGTTCAAAGTGAGGACAAGTTACAGCATTGTACACCCCCTCACATTGCTGTATACATGATCCAGTGTGTTTTTCTACCATGTGGGAAGAGTGACATGTTGTTGATATGTTGGCATCATAGTCCATATACTATATTACCATGGTTAAAGTCAACAGCCACTATAAACACTGTCTCAGGTGTTGGTTTTCTTGTGTGCTTATAGCCTCATGTAATATCCCCAGTGCTGCAATGGGGTTTGCATGTGGAGGAATGTAAAGAGAAAGCATGAACACAGCAGTAAACTCCCTAAATAAAAAAAAGATCTGCATTTCAGCATTAGGTACTCAACATCACTTGAACAGTGTTTGCTGACAGTCTGCATGTCTGAGCACCATCGGTTGTTGATGCACGTAAATGCACGTTCCCCCACCTTTGAGTTTGCCCAATGCTGCTGTGTGGTCCCTGTGATAAATGGAGTAAAGCCAGACAGCTGATTCTGGTATGTTGTCTGAAAGCGAGGTCTCAGTGAAAATCAGCATGCAGCAGTCTCTCACTTCTTGCTGAGATGTAATTCTGGCTCTGAGTTCATCCATCTTATTTTTGAGAAATGGACATCAACAAGCATAAGGCTGGGAGTGGTGGTGTGCTCGCCCTAGCCTTTAGCCTAGCATGTAGCCTGCCTCTCTTGCCTCGCTGCTGCTTGGATCGAGCCTTCCTCTGGCTGAGATGCTCACTCAACTCTGCTGCTAGCAAGTCCGGCCTGTAAGAGTCCCAGCTGATAAAATAGTCCAACTCCAGGAAGTTAAGGAAAATATCCTGAGGTTGTTTACCAAGTTCCAGCAATGTTTCTCTGTCATATGTAATCAGTGCAGATTAAATTCACACATCTATACACTTAAAAACAACTAGGAAAAAAAAACAAATAAAAATGGTTGAAGGAGGGGTACACAGAGATGTCAGCCATGGTGGGCACCATCTTGAATCACTCCTTTTGACTTTGGTGGCCAGCCTGCCTACACTGTCAGGAACCTCCTGCACACCCACAGGAGAAATGGCAGACTGGAGTACCTGGTGCAGTGGGAGGGTTATGGCCCTAAGGAGCAGTGCTGTCTCAACACAGGACATCCTGGACCTCCTACCCCATCAGGAATTTCACGCTATGCCCCCGGGGCCACCCAAGAAAAAGTATTGCTCCCTGAGTGAGCTTCTCGGTGTGGGGGGTCTTACCTGGGCTAAGGAGAGAAAGAACTGGACAGTGGATTTGATGAAACACAGTGGCCAAAGTGGCAGATGACATGGCACCCCAAATCATTACAGACTGTGGAAACTTCACACTGGACTTCAAACACCTTGGATCCTGTGCCTCTTCACTCTTCCTCTAGACTCTAGGGCCTTGATTTCCAAATTAAATGCAAAATTTAATTTAATCTGAAAAGAGTACTTTGGACCACTGAGCAACAGTCCAGTTCTTTCTGTTCTGAGCTCAGTTAAGATGATTCTAATGTTGTCTCTGGTTCAGGAGTGGCTGGATATTTGGAATGTGACAGGTGTAGCCCCTGTCCTGAAAATGTCTGTGCATGGTGGTTCTTGATGGACTGACACCAGCCTCAGTCCACTCCTTGTGAAGCTCTTTCAAGTTCTTGAGTCGACCTTTCTTAACAATCCCCTCAAGGCTTTGATTTTCTGATTATTATATTTTTACAGAGTAACAAGATTATTTTTGTACATTTGTAAATATCTATTTCTCAAACTTATGGTTTGCAATTTATATTAATAAAATATCATTATCATTATCAAGGCTGCCATCATCCCTGTTGCTTGTGTACCTTTTCCAGCCAGTCTTTTCAGCAATGACCTTCTGTGGCTTACCCTCCTTGTAGAGTGTGTCAATGATGGTCTTTTGGACAACTGCCAAATCAGCAGTCTTTCCCATGATTGTGAGTACTAAAATCGACCAAGAGATACACAGTATTTATACTATTTCACTCAAGTTCGAAATTAAATATTCTTGTTAGTAAACCCACTGGTGAAGAGCTGACTACAAACATGGACAGCTCGAACTACAACTCCCAGAACACGTAGCACCCTCTGTCTCCTGCCTTCTAACACATAGCTGACATCCATTTCCTCATCACCTGCCCCTGTATATAAACATCAGTCACACAAGCACTCATTGTGAAGTATCTTTCCGGTTCACTGATCATACCAAGCCTTGTTATCTCTCTGACTGCCTTTCTACCATTCTGACCTTTGCTAGTGTTTCTTGTTTCCTTGATCTCTGTTTACCTCTGGTATTCTGGTTGCCAATCGCCTGACCCTAGCATGTTTACTGACCTTGATTCCTGTCTCTCAATTTGGCTTGGTTCGCTATTCTAAAGCTGTCTTCTGCTGCACATACATCAGTAAGTGCCTGCATACTCACAAGATACTTCGCCATCATGAATGTAGCAGAGGATCAAAAGCAGATGGATCTCAATGCCCAGGGGTGACTGCTAGGAGAACACCAACAGATGCTTGCTGATCTCAACACCAGGATGGTGCAGCTAACAATGGTTATGTTGCAGGCCCTCCTAGCATGCACCGACTCTCCTTCTCACCCAGCATTGCAACTCCCCACACCGGAAAAGTTTGCTGGCGACCCTGTCACATGTAAGGGCTTCTTGCTACAATACTCTTTGTATTTTGCCACCATGACAGATATCCCAGAAGAACATAAAATCACTAAGTTTCTGTCTCTCCTCTCCGGCAAAGCACTCCACTGGGCTACGTCTGTCTGGATCAAACGGGAATGCCAATAGGGTCATATGAATTGTTTCTCTCCCTCTTCAAGAAGGTTTTTGACCATGAAGCTGAGGGAACTGAAGTCAGGGAAAGCCTTCTCACCAGCTCACAGGGCACTAGAAGTGTAGCTGAATATGCCCTGGATTTTAGGACCCTCGCAACCTCCAGTGGATGGAACGACCCAGCACTCAAAGCGTTCTTTCGCCAGGGGTTGTGCCCTGAGATTCTCAGTGAGCTGGCATGCAAGGATGAGAACATCTTGCTGGACACCTTGATCAAACTGGTTATTTGTCTGGACCAGCTGTTGAAACACCGGCCTTCGCTCCTTACAGATAAGAAACCAAACCCACCTCCAGAGGACCACGAACCCATGTAACTCTCTCGCTCATGGTTGTCCTGTGCAGAGTGGGCCAACCAGGAGATCAGCTGCTTCCTATGCATCTACTGCATGTGCAACCAGGGGGACTGGGCACATTTCCTGGCATGGGCCAAGTATGTGCAGAACTCACTGAAGCATTCTGCAACTCAGCTAACACCGTTCCAGTGCATACTCAGCTACCAACTACCCTTGTTCCCCTGGGATGACACATCCAGTCAAGTCCAGGCAGTCAATGAATGGTTCAAATGCAATCAAACTGTTTGGGAGGAAGTTCACCAATGACTAGAAGTTTCTGCACAAAATACAAAGCCTTTGCTGATCATCATAGAGGAGAGACCCCCACATACCTTCTGGGAGATTGAGTATGGATGGCAACAAAGAACCTACGAGAGACACAAACCTGTAAGAATCTCCAGCCACATTACATCGGACCCTTCAAGGTACTATGGTGCATCAATGATGTCTCTTCCTGACTAGTACTTCTATTGCACAGCAGAATCTCTCCCACTTTCCACATATCCAATCTTAAGCCCATCATTCCAGGTCCACTCTCTGAGAACACACTCACTCTAGACCATCCCTCTCTGAACCTCGACAGAGAACCCATCTACCAGGTCAACAAGATCCTTGACTCCAGGTGAAGAGGCAGCCAGATCGAGTACCTGGTAGATTGGGAAGGATATGGGCTGGAGGAACAGAGTTGGGTAAAATCCAAAGACATCCTTGACCCGCTGCTCAAGCAGGATTTCCACGCTCAGCATCCCAGCAAACCAGCACCTAGAGGTCGATGATGCCCCCTAAGACTGCTTAGGATGCTAAGACTTTAGCTCCCGGAGGTAGCTCCTCGGGGGCGGGGGGCTCTGTCAGTAAACCTGCTGGTGAAGAGCTGACTACAAACATGGACAGCTCAAACTACAACTCCCAGAACACACAGCGCCCTCTGTCTCCTGCCTTCTAACACACAGCTGACATCCATTTCCTCATCACCTGCCCCTGCATATAAACGCCACTCACACAAGCACTCAATGCGAAGTATTGTTCTGGTTCACCGATCATAGTCAGAGAGCATTGTTATCTCTCTGACTGCCTTTCTACCATTCTGACCTTTGCTAGTGTTTCTTGTTTCCTCAATCTCTTTTTACCTCTGATCTTCTGTTTGCCAATCGTCTGACCCTAGCGTGTTTACTGACCTTGATTCCTGTCTCTTGATTTGGCTTGGTTCGCTATTCTCAAGCTGTCTTCCACTGCACATACATCTGTAAGTGCCTGCGTAATCATAATTCTAATATTCTGATATACTGGATTTCTGATTTTCATGAGCTATCCATCATAATCATAAAAATTAAAACAAATCATTGAAATATTTCACTTTACATGTAATGAATATATAATATATGAAAGTTTGCCTTTTTGACTTAAATTGTAAAAAAAAAAAAAAATTTCCCGATATTCCAATAATTTGAGATGCAGTAGTATATTTTCCTCATAGATACATCCATTATCTGTAGGATAAGCAGCTACAGATAATGGATGGATGGATTTTCTGATTCAGATTTAAAAAAAAAAAAAAAGCAATGATCTGTACGGGAGCCCAAGGAATCGGCTCTATTGAAAAGTTGAATCAAATGATCTGACTCACTAAAAAGAGCCAGTGAGCCCAGGACTGAAAAGGGCAAAGGATTTTTTTTTTCTTTCGTTTGACTGCAGTTAAGAAGCATCATGATGGACCCTGTAGTGGCATGTATTAACTGTCTTTTACCGTACACATTGGTAATTTGTGAATGAATTCTCTTTATTTATTGCATTATAAAATATGCAATGTTTTTTCAGAGCAAACCTAATTAACTTAGGTTAATTAATTAGCCTCACAAAAGGTAATTAGCAGAGTACATCCTGGAAGTGATTCAATATGAAGAGGACTGAAGTGATAAACATGGCGTTTAAGCTAGTTTGAGTTTAGTTAGCTAACATCTTGCCCTTCATTAAAGCTTTGTTTTGGTAAATGTACATAATTTATATATAAAACTAAATAAGTTAGCTGTGGTGTGGTGGTGCAGTGTATTTTTATTGAGACAAAACAAATAAGTTAACAGTGTGGACTGAATTAGTGTCCCCAATTAGTAGGCTCCTTGTGGCCAGCTATAAGTTGGATATGTTGTTGTTTGATTGAAGTTGACACCACATGACTCTTTGCTTCATATGTTAACTTCTGTATTGCTGTACATGTGTTTGTGTGCATAGAGAATAATGTTGTAGGGAGGCTGCCCCATGTGCTCTTCTGTGGCCACATCTTCTGTGCAGTGTCTCCGATCTCTGGAGTGTCCTCAGGACTCCAACTCTGTGTCCTCCATCAGTCGTCCCGAGTGCACGATGAACCCTGGCCGCAGTTCCCTTACTGCTCTATGTCATGTCAACCATCTTTGCCAACTCAGGGGAAAGTAGCTGAAGCACTCAAAATGTCACCAGATCATGTCATAACCCAATTTATATATTATTTATTCATCAGGATCATTGGTACATCATGGTGACTGCTTTTTCTGAGACTCAGAACGGCATCCTGAAGACGATTCCTGTGTCCGAAATCACTCACTTGTTCACTACTCCCTATATAGGGAATTACTGTATAGAGGACTATATAGTGAGTTCATTGGTAAAATGAAAATACACTTTCGGACACTAGTCTGTCACACTGGTATTTATGTCATTACTGTCGCACAATTAAAATGTGCCAGATCAGTCGGCTGGTGTGTTTTCAAAAATAATTAATACATACATGTATTTTTGTGATAAATACATATTAGGGCAGCACGGTGGTGTAGTGGTTAGCGCTGTTGCCTCACAGCACGAAGGTCCTGGGTTCGAGCCCCGGGGCTGGC